>JAYMTP010000474.1:0-33412 GCA_036897365.1 Geranium brycei
GCTTACTTACAGAGGTTGGATGGTTGAAATATTTATTAAACAATAGGAATAATTTCCGTTCACTACGTTGAACTATGACACATTTGCATGTTACTATGGTGTATTTATTAACGCGACAGTTCAATACATGGAACTATTATAATGTGTTATTTTAACCTAACACCGTTAAAACATTTGGAAAATGTACTGTTTAACTTTCAAATTTAATTAAATGTCGAAAATACCCCTGTATTTAAAAAATTAAAAAATATTATTTTTTAATTTTTTTAAAAAAATATGTTTGTGTCAAATAAATAATAAAATTGATTTGAATATTATTTTTTATTTTTAAGAAAATATTAAAAATAAAAAACGTTATTCAAATTCATTTTTTAATTTTAATATTTTTTTCGAAATTTTTTTATAAAAGAAGTAATAATATTGAAATCAGTTTATTATTATTTATTTCATATAAAATATTTTTTTTAAAAAGAATTAAAAGATATTTTTTAGACTTATTTTAAAATTCTAATACAAAAGCAATATGGACATTTTATATCAAAATTAACTTTGTTAAAAACTGTGACAATTAAATAAAGTTTCCCGTATTAAAATGACACGTTAATAAGTATACCGTAGTGACATGCAAATGTTCACTACGAAGTAACACGTTAATAAGTACATTGTAGTGACATGCAAATGTGTCACTGTAGTGGACAAGAATTATCCCGCACTTTACAATCTATTTTTGCTTTGATAATTTTTTATATTAAATTTCTTCTTGGTAAAAAATTATTTATATAAAGTTTAACTCGGCATGCAGGTTTGGCACGTGCAAGAACTTTGATCCAACCCATAAGATCCTAAATTTGAGGTAGGTACATAGTGGAGCCTCTCGCAATGGTGTGTGATTTATTTTAATTAAAATATTAAAAAGGACTTTATGGAAAAGATTATGAAATAAAAGTAAGCTTAACCCATCATCCATGTGCCCACTTGATTCTTCACCATTTTAATGAAAAAATATATAATATAGATAATTTTATTTTATCATGTTTTTCTTTCGTACAAACGGTTGGTCAACGAGGTCCAATTTGGAGCTTTCTTTTACTTCCCTTACTAAGATTCTTTTGAGTAAAGTTGGCTTAAAATATCATTAAAACGTTAAGAGGGTTAAATTATACGTTTAGGTGAAAATATATATTAAAATATGGTACTTGAAATAAAAGTCAAATTCGTCCTACAATTGAATTTTAGTGCTTTAGCTCGGTGATTTTAACTTATACTTAAAGGAAAATGAGTCATTTAAGATGAACAACAAAAATAAAAATTATCACATACATATTTATATATATATATTGACTTGTCCAACTAGTCATGTGCATGTGTGTGTTCATGTATATACAAGAAAACCAAAGAATTGGTAAATTTCCTATATGTCTACAAGCCGTAACAGAAAAAAAGTTAAACTTATATAAAAAGAATTTAAGAGAAAATTTAATAAAATTGACATTTTAAATACAAACCCCTACTCGATACATATAACTCATTTACAATTTATATTTATATTTCGAAGGCCGTAATTTTCTAAACCTTTTAATCTTTGAATACAATACAAAAATCATGTACATATCTCTAATAGTCAGTCATATTAATTAACATTCACATATACTAAAGCGCACAATTCAAACGAGCTTTATTCATGTCGAACTCGCGGCCAAAGCCAGAAAGGGCTCTCTTGGCTAGATCATGAACGATCATATATATTGTTGGTTGAATGTCCCTATAAAAATACTCATGATATCAATCCATAAGCTTCACTAATCATATTATTTTTTATTTTTAACTAATAATAAACATTTGTATCTGAAAAACATTTTTTCAATTACAAAAAAGAAATTTACAACCAACTGAATATGTTTTAGTGGTTAATGACTTACTCACCCCTTGGTCTTAGGAATAATGTTTCAAATGAGCTATTTATGATATTTAATTGTTTGTGTTTGTTTATGTCATATTTATAACATCAAAATAATATGAATAGAATGATAAATTGCACAAATTTTAATTAATTAAATAATTAAAAATAAAGTATAATTAAAGGTGATAAATAGTGATTTTCCGACAGAGAATAAATGGAAGAAATATAATGGGACCAAAAAGATTTGGCCATAGAACCAAACCAAGTGGTGGCCACTTTCTGATTCTCTTCTTGACACTTGTTGACGCTTTCTCAAATTCAAGCGCGCCATTGGAAGCATATATATATGGCTTTATGGTTTTCTGTTAATCGTTGCTTTAACGATTAACTGTCATATATGTATATATTATCTTTTTGCCCTTTAAACTTTTTTTTTCCTTTTGCTTTAATGGTTTTGGCATCTAAAATTTATTAAGCAAACGGTGCATTTGGGAATAATTTATGGATGCCTTAAATTTCAATGACTTAAGCCTTGACTTAATAATGAAGAAGGCAAAAACAAGCATTTTGAATTATACTTTTGAGCAACATTGTAAAAAGCGTTGACATAATTCCCAATTACTTGAGCAAGTAAGAAAAATTATCAAAAGAATATTTTCTACACTCAAAATCAGGTACTGGGTCCAATCATATTTAGACTTATAATATGTTACAGTGAAATTATGCTTGACTGTCATTTTCTTGAATGATAATTTTTTTTTGAAGCAAACCTATATGTTATATATCAGACCCAAGCCTCTTGGCCAAAAATTACAAGAAGAACTGGTGAGACGACTCCCACATTTGACTTTCAAACTGGATTACAAAGTGCAAATCTGACAAGTGAGGGCGTCGTCTCGTTGCAATATATACAAATTGATTTCACCGAGAGAGAAGGACCTAGTCTTAAAATAGAACAAAACAATCAGTGTCTATCCTCCCAACCAATTTCTCTCATACCACAATAAACCTTCTATGAGGGCCATTGCCTCCATCTGTGCTGGCAATATGAAATTATTGAACGAGAGAGAATGATCAAGAAGATGGAGAGAATGATCTGCATCTCCATCTTTCTCCACGAGAGATTTTTGTTTCGATTGTTCTCAGAGCACTTTCATGTTTACTTCTTCTATCTTGAATGATAATATTAATACCATAGAAAAAACATTAATGCAGAATAATCATGAATACATGTATAGTAAGTGATTCACCAAACTCATTAGAAAAGAATCGATCTCATTCCTCAACCCTCTCCTAATTAAAGAAAATTTAAATTATACTCTCCTTTTAAATTAACAATTTCTAAACTTTACCTTCATTATTTTGACCAATTTTGTTCTGTAGAATCAAATCCCAATTCCCATAGCATAAAAAAAAAACCCAATTGACTGCACTGAAAAGTATGCCATACTTGTACATTTTTTTATTTTAAAAAACCCAAGAAATTGAGTCTTTTTTAAGCTGGTTAATTAAAAAACAAAATTAAGGATATTGTATGTTAAAAATAATTTAATATATTAATTATACATGTTATTGTTAGGCTGCAGTTTCTTCTGTTGGTTGTTGAGATATTGTAAAATAACTTCCTTTTTCTTAAAAAATATTATTGGGGTTGTCCTCAATTAAATATTTAATTTCTTCATCTCCTAAAATTCCGTACCGTCCACCTTCTATATAAACAATTCTTCTCCTCTTCAGTTCTCACCTTCAATTCATTGCTTCTTTTTGTGGCTGTGTTTGAGCACTCCTAGTCCTAGGCCTCTCTGTAAGTTACCCAAACTGCCCCTCATTTCTCCTCTCGGTTCCGTATCCAAATTTACCCTTTCTTGACCCTAATTCTTGGTTTGTTTTGGTAAGATATGGAGCTTCTTGGTTGCACCATTTTGGTCCTTTTTGCTTTGTTGAGGGCTGTTGATGGATGGACAGACGCCCATGCCACTTTCTATGGAGGTGGCGACGCTTCCGGCACTATGGGTAAGTATCCATTACTCGCCTTCGAGTCGAGGAATATAGAAGGTTGACAAAAAATTAATATATGTACTGAATTTATATGTTCTGTCTGAAAATAACGTTCAACGCGTCACCCTGATTTTCGCTTATCTTTCTTTGTTACGCAAATTCGATGAGAACTGTTAACATGTTAGATGGATTTTGGATCAACAATGTTAAAGCCTGGTATATAAAAATATAAATATCATCACATCTTTATGAATATATTTGATATTTTATTTATGAATTCAAGTTGTTTGATTAATTCGAAATTTGTATGATATTAGAGCCTGGTGTTATAATATGCTTGCACCCAATGGGTCAAAAGAACCATATACTTATATTTGTATGTACAATCTCGCATACCATAGATCCTCTCAGTTTAGGAAGACAAAAATTCTTAATTTAACAGGGCTTGTTATCCTTGATATGATGAATAGGGGACACTAATTACTAAACTTTCCAAAACCCCGCCTGCTGCTATCTTATAAAGACGCCAAACACTTTGAACTCGACATAAATATGGTGTCCCAGAATCGACGAGGGAGGAGATTGTATAGATATGATATTCCTGATATGATAGTGTATCTAAATCCATTTTGCACTTATATTCCATATTGTAAGCCTTTTTTTTGGGTGTGATTGATTGCATTTGCAGGTGGAGCTTGTGGATATGGGAATCTATATAGCCAAGGCTATGGAACAAACACAGCCGCTCTGAGCACTGCTCTCTTCAACAATGGCTTGAGCTGTGGAGCTTGCTTCGAGATCAAATGCGTCAATAGCAAATGGTGCTTGTCCGGTTCGATCACAGTCACCGCCACCAATTTCTGCCCTCCAAATCTCGCCCTCCCCAACAACAACGGCGGCTGGTGCAACCCTCCCCTTCAGCACTTCGATCTCTCCCAGCCAGTATTCCAGCGCATCGGCCAGTACAAAGGCGGGATCGTCCCAGTCCAGTTCAGAAGGTAAATAACCAAAAATAACTATATATTACAACAATTTTATAATACTACTAATTCAACTAAAAGTTCAAGCTGAGATATTAAATTTATTTAGTCGGGTTTTGCCAGGGTGGCATGCTCGAAGAAGAGTGGGGTCAGGTTCACGATCAACGGTCACTCCTACTTCAATCTCGTCCTGATAACCAACGTAGGTGGTGCCGGTGACGTGACGTCCGTCTCAATCAAGGGCTCGAAATCGAACACGTGGCAGGCGATGTCAAGGAACTGGGGACAGAACTGGCAGAGCAATAACGACCTCAACGGTCAGGCCCTGTCGTTCAAGGTGACAACCAGCGACGGTCGAACCGTGGTCTCCGACAACGTGGCACCGGTCAACTGGGGTTTTGGTCAAACCTACTCCGGAAAGCAGTTTTAGACACCCAAACAGACCCTTAAAAAAGAAAAGAAAAAAATCTAACATCTCTATTTTTATTAATGCTATAATATTAATATATAGCTATATATAGTAAATACTAAATAGTATATGATCTGATCAGACGGTGTGGGTTTGTTTTGGAGTGGGACCCACTGATTCTGGTTCGGGTGACTTGACGTTGTTGTTTGACTTTTTTAGTGGTGTCAACTACAAGAAGTGGAGAAGCATCTGATTAAGGGCCTGTTTGGCTGAGGTGTTTAAGGCTTGACACCCGCCCAAAAGGAAGTGCTTTTACTTTTATACCCTTCCTCTTCTTATATGTAACTTTTGGGTTTTTTAAGGTCGAGAGATGTTATGTTACAGTGCAGTATGTTTTTTTTCTTCTGCCGGTTATGAAACAAAATAGTTGCTATGTAAGCGGCTGAATTGTGTACTTGAAATGCAATGCAATGCAATGGAAATGTTTGAATAAATGTTTTTTTTGGGTGTGTTTACTCATAGTTCGATACACATGTTTTATGATATGAGACTTCGGTATACATGTTTTCTGATACGAGACTTTAAACTCGGACCAAACAAAAATGAAGTGCAATGGATTAATGTTTGAATAAATGTTTTTTTCTGTGTTTGTTTGTTCATAGTTCGGTATACGTAGTTTATAGCCCTATTTTATATCTTGACATAATTTAGGTTGATTGCAAAAAGTGAATGTCACTTAATGTTTTTTTTTTCAAAATGAGTTCATATCTCTCTAAAATAAATACAAAACTATTTCTGAAGTTAAAGTAATTAAAAAAAAATCAGTTTGAGCTCCCTGATTTTTCTTTTTTCCAACCGACCATCTCCATCCTGCAAACTTGATAGCACAAAAATAAGAAGAAAAAACATCAGATGGTCGACCGGAGAAGATCATGAAAACCAGTGCACTCGAATCAGAAAAAAATATATGACTTTTAATTTTAGGAAAAAATTCATAATTTTAGAGAGAAAAAAAATCCCAGTTTACCAAAAAAAATAATGTTAAGTTGAAAATTATTTTTTGCAAAAAAACACACGACCATTAATTACAAAAATGAGATACTACTAAACCACTTTGTACCGGTAACCCTAAAATTTTTGTATGATTATCTTTTCATGGTCGAAACTTACTCAATTTAATAACACATCACTAGAACAAGTCCAAAACTATGTGCTTTGATAAAAAAGAATTTAAAATTAAAGTACAAACTATGAGGCAAACTCTCTGGATCAAAATGTCAATATATATTAATTGGGTTTTTGACAATATTTATATGGAGGAGAAATCAAATACAAACCGGAAATAAATATAAACCGTTCGAACCGGTAGAATATATATTAGTGTGAAATATTAGAACGTAATGGACTTGGTAGAGCTTCGAAACTAGTAACAGTAAAATTTCGTTATCACGAGTCGCGCGGTAAAATAACTCGCACACAGATCTTCAACGATCCAACAACTAGTAGAAATTCGAACAGTTCAGACATTATGCCTAGTTTATACTGGAGTTACATATATCTATATGTATCTTAGTGAATAAGAAATAGATTAACGAACTTGTGAGGTGGAGAATTATTATAATTATTATATGTATGGGAAAAAATGAGATAAAATAAAAGATGTGAAATCGAGGTATTGATAAGAGAGAGAGGTCGAAGAATTAGATTCACGCTTTTCTTGAAGACCATGTCGAGGGCTGTATTGAGGAAATTCACGTGCTTGCCTCCATTAGTTTTTACTTTATTCACAACATTCTTGGGAATTGGGTTCCATTTTTTTTTTCTTTCTACATTCCGCAAATGCTTCGCTTGTGTCCCCCATCTCTTGGATCGTGGAAGAGCAAAATTAACTCGGATTGGGATTTAACCCGTATCCAATTCCAATGTAATAATATTTACGCGATTTGATTCATAACTTTTTGGATGAAAATATTGAATTCGGGGGCTTTTAGTTTTAACGCGGGGTTTTGATTAGTCATGCAATTTTTTTTGAATGATATACATCTCTCCACGTATTTGGATTGTCACTATTCAGGTAAAAATTGTACCCACCACAATTTCTCAATTACTGGTAGTGAAACGATTGATGATTCTGGTGTCTCACTGTTTGATTGGACAAAAAATAAACAAAAATTGTGATGTTCAACTCATTTTATCGGGTTGTGTCAACCCATAATAATCTGCCCGATTTCAAGAGTGAGTTGAACCCGACATTTGTATTTTTATTGAATTATTATTATTATTATTGTGATTTTAAATTTAAATTTAACTTTTGTAATGGGTTGAAAAGAGGAATGTAGAATCGGTGAAAATGAGTCATACTAGGCTATTGAATTACAATATTGGTATATATCATGTTCTCTAATTTGTGTAGGGTTGTTAAAAATCTCCGAAATTGATGAAAATTCGATGTCCCTGATCCGACATGGCAAGGAACGGAGATAAACTAAATCCACCTTGAACCCGCCCCATTACCATACTATAAAGAGATAATAATCTGCAAACTCGACGAGAACCTAATGTCGCTAATATTGTATATAAATTTGGATTTGAATTTTGATCTGATCCAAAAATGACATGAAAGCATAACCAAAATGGTACCAAATGACAATTTCTACCCTAACATTCGAATTAAAATCGATATGTTGAATTTCATGTTAAATCTGAAGACAACCTTCATGCATCAAAAACTTCACAATATCATGGAAACCTGTGAATTCATAGCACATTCCAAGATTCATTGTGGGAAGATTTAGCAGGGCCAAGCCATAAACTTTCAAGCAAAAGAAGATACAAAAACAATTCAACAGAAGGAAATCTCCAACTTCCTTAGTATATGGGTCTGCATAGCTAGCAATGAGGCTGAGAATCTATGTCATTATCCATCAAACAGAAACACCGTATTCCGAAATCTTCATTATCTTTTTGTTCATAGCCGTCCTTTGTTCCTTCAACAGCGACGCCACAGATGCAACCTGCAGAGATTTTAACTTCATTAAACGTGTGCACAAACCAGTGTTCTAAAAGACGTTAGATGTTAAGGACTCTGGAGATCAATCATATTTGTATTTCTCTATTTTTATTTTTATTTTAAATAATCTATTATATATATAATCAAAATATGAATTATACTAAAATAATAATAATACCAACATATTTAAGATATGAAAACATAAACATTTTATTATTTGTTATATTCATATTCTTGAATAATAATAAAAGTGCCCATTAATATAAGTTATTTTAGTCAACTTAAACCGACCGATTATGTCAAATGGGTCGCACCGGTGTTCTAAAAATCCCTGCATAAGCCAATTTTTTGAACACTGGCACACATATAAGATACTTTCATTCCAAAACAAATATAAATGTTTGTTTAAGTTGGTGTTCCACTTTCCCATGCATGCAAAGATATTGATGGCAATTCATTTGATCGGAAAAGGTAAATACTTATTTTGTAACATCCATTTTACGGAAATATTACCCTTATTTTAGGAGGGAGTAATATTATATGGAAAGCATGTTTATGTTACCTCAGCTCGGAGTTTCAAAGCTTCTCTGCCCGGGACCTCTCGCAGAAAATCCATCAAAGCTGTTCAAGTATACAGAAATAAGTGGAAATAGATTGTCAAATCAGAGATTTAATTCAGTTTAGTATTGTTGTAAAATTATATGGTTGTAAGAATCGAGGTTTCTATCAATAACTAGAGGCCAAGACCAAAAGGCTCCATCCAGTGCCCTACTTAAGGGCATCGTGATGAACATTTAGCACAATATCCAACTGGCATGTCCTTTAACCTGAATTGAGCAAGAAGTTTAATTCACATACATGTTGCTTGGGCTTCAACCTTGTTAACTGATTTAGAAAGACGGTGTATTTGATGACCAGCACTCCTACAGATTCAGCAAGGGTAATCAGAACACAACTCATTATAAAAATTCCGAAAGAAAAGTGAAGAATTCTTAAACAACTCTTACGTCAGTTCAGATTGGCCTCGTTTCATTTCCTTTTCAGCAAGAGCGGCCCTTTCAATCAATTTTTTGCTCTCCTTCTTCATCAAATCAACAGAAAGGCTCAACTCTTTCACATTCTTCTCAGCTTTCACAAACTGTGCCTGAACGAATGTTTGTGGCAGAAGTTCAGGAAAAAAATTCATATAGCTTTGAAAAAAGATTGATATTGAAGGAAAACAAGCCGGGAATATAAGGTTTTAGCTTTGAGATGGTCACAAGACACATAAACGAGAATTTTCTTATCCATATCTCTGTAGGGTGAAGGAAGCTTTCATATAACTAGCAACATGAACATACCTCCTCACTCTGAAATCGCCCCAATGTCTGGCGAAACAGAAACCTTCTTGGGCCTGCAGAGAAAAAAAATAAAAAAACGGGGTGAAAGTAGAGCCACAAAGCAACATCAACAGATGTGACTGTTTTGAAGAACAGTTGCCTGATTGAAAAACACATACAAGGCCAAAGAGAGCAATTGCTTTAAAGCTCTGGAAAGGAGAGGAAAGAGAACTAAGCATGACTCAATAACATTAACAGAAGCTCGGCCTCGAAAGGCACAACTGAAATCACAAGAATCCAATACCAATACAGAAACAATATGTTTTTCCAAAATAACAAACGACGTGCCATCCGTGTTTGTTTCTGTTATGGTCTAATATATCACTACAACAAGCCAGGAAAATCCTAGGACTTGAGTCAAGCGCCTGTAATGAGTCACTAGACCTAGGCTCCAAACTAATAGGCTAACGACCTTGCTCGTTAATGACATTACTAATACACATTACATTCCATATAAATCCATAGACCTAGGCTCCAACCTAATAGGCTAACGACCTTGCTCGTTAATGACATTACTAATACACATTACATTACATTCCATGTAAATCCATATATAATTTGTGTTAAATATATCACTTTGTATCACTCAGTCGTCTACTTTTCTTCTCTCTCAGTCTCAATAGCCCTTAGCAATTTTTGGCCTAGTTTCTCCTTAGGAACTGGTTACATAACTTAATCCTTTAAATACATGCCAACCACTAGTAGTACTTGTTGCATAGCATATGTTTTATGTTGTTTGTGCCAAGTTATTATTTAAATAATGTTCCGTCATACGAATATTATTCAGATATTATGGAACTCAAAAGCATAAACTTATGGTTTGTTGAAAATAATTGTGACCTAAATGAGCCGAGCTGGGTTGAGTTTGGGCGATATTGTTTTTCCTTGACTCAAGCTCGAGCAAATAATGCTTTTTCAAGTCGAGCCTTTGTAATGTCAGACCCGATTATGTCCCTGTTAACTACTGCTAGTACTGCCTCAAGAAAACACCTAACAGTTTAAGAACAACAGTTGTATGTTCTGGGTACTTGAATTTTGCACTTAGTCTCTGAATACTGCTAACTAACTTTCAACAGTTCAATGCATTAGTTTTCTTTGCAATGTATTGTGCAAACAAATTAGCTGAATTCATGCATGAACACAATGGAATTCAGAAGAATAGCTAAGAGCTCAATGAGTCAAACCCAGAACAAAAAATCAAAATATATCCAACCAAATGTGATTAGGCATAAAAGTAGTAAAAAATGGATTCATACCTCTCAAAAGAAGGAAAGCAGCCGTAACAGCAAGCCCAGCAGCTACAGCTGGATGTTCCCTAGCACTCGTCATCTCATCTGTTAAAAAGCAACTTATATCACGAAAGACACGAGCACAGCTAGTATAGTCAGCCTATTCACTATGTGAGCATCAACCGGTATTGTCAACCAGCTTATTGTTCTCTGACGGGTCATTACATTTCATAGCAATTATTTGAATCTATATCACACGCTGAGTGCTATACTTGGACAAGAACAATTTTCAAATCTCAGTGGTCTTGCATTGGGCTGTTCCCCTCTTTTGCAGTAAATCAACTAGAGTAATTACTTATTAAAAGCTTTATGAACAGGTCTTACGATTTTTTTTGGATCAACAACACCACTGCTCGCAAGGGTTGAACTCAAGACCTTACTTAACGAAGCCAAGCACTTAATACTTCCCAAATAGATATTAGAACAAGGCTAATGAAATAAATGTGAAGAGCTCGGGGTTCTTCAAATGACGTCTACCATTACCGTATTTTGCTATCAGTAAGCCATGCGTATAGAATATTTCCAAAATGTGATGTTCAATAAATAGAAGATGGTCTCTTTTGTGTAACTAGTCACTAAAAATGAGTTTTGAAGTCACCTTTAACTTTCTTCAAGGCAGCTTCTTCATGTGCTTGATACTGGGATTTCAACTGCGGCAAAAACTCCTGTAAAATGAATATTTTCTTTTCAAGGGGAATTCCACCTTCAATGCAAAAAAAAAACATAGTACAATTCACAAGAAACATAATTTGCAACATTTAGCAACAAAATCATAGGCAAATTTTAAGGACTACTGTGACGATGAATCATAAGTTGTATCAGCAATTAAACTGCCACAAATGATTATAACAATGCAGTATTCCTCAGAAATAACAGCAAAATCTAGGTCTTGTAAACACAAAAGTGTTTGATTCAATGCAGAAAATACCCACAATAGAAACTGAATCAACGATAAAGCAAAATGGTTAAAAGAGCACACTGATAGTGAAAACAACAACAAAACAGCAGAAAATTGGTAAGCGAATTTAACACTTCAGATGGGAAAATTGTACCCAAAACGCAATCATTCAATACAAAGATACCCAGAAGGCGAAATCGCCTAAAACAACGGGAAATCGAAGAAAATAGAAGAGACGACCACAAACCTGGAAGGATCGGAAATGGGTGGAGGAGTTTTCCTGGAAAGAACGAGCGGAGCGAAGAGCGGAATCGGTGGATTGAAGGACCGTTCGCTGCACATCGCCAGCGATCGACGCCAGTTCTTCTATACCGTACTTGGGTTTCGTCTGCGGCGGCTCCGCCTCCACCGTCTGCGGCGGATCCACCTTCGGCGGCGGCGGTGGAGGAGCGGCGGCGCCTGATTCGTCGGCGGGCGTGTCGGCCATTGGTATCGTCTCTTTGGTCTTTGACTGTGTTGTTTTGTTTCTGTGTATTGAGCCCGACAGCGACTACGGGTCAATTGGAGTATGTGCAATGCTTTAATTAGGAGTGCCTGCTTTAATTAGGAGAGCTCATAATTAACTGAGAAATCGCATCGATCGCAAAATTGACTAAATCGTGTACCATGGTTGATGAACCGTAAATAATTGGTATGGTTGAGGTTTTAATTTGAAGAAAACCTATAATAATTTGGTTTGGTTGAGGTTTTGTAATGTTACAACCGCTGGGTAACCGCAAAACCGGAATCTCACGTGACTTCATCTTATTTACGCGGTTCATGACTTCAATCTCACATTTTCCTCCTCTTTTCCCTTTCTGTCCTTTAATATCGAATTTTTACCTCTATATTGTGAACAATCATTTATGTTAAGGTGATTTTTCATCATTGGGTTGTGACCAAATTTAAAAGCTTTTAGCCCTATTTGATCACTCCTTAATGATTTTTTGGCCAATAAAAATAATTTAAAAATCACATGTACAACATTTTAACTGTTTTTGCTTAGAAAACAATAACATATTCATCTGGGCTTGAAAGTCGTTTAAAAATGGTTCTCATGAGAAAGTCATTGCTCACGGTTGGTGCGGTGAAAACTGCAAACCGACCGAAAAATCGAGCGGGTGATAATCGCCCATTATTGTAACTGTGGATACGGTTATGGTTTCCATCATGCAAAAACCGCAAAGATGCATATTGGTTTCTGAATATTGAGGTGATTGCGGTTAACCGACCATGATCACCCCTAGCTTTAATTATTAATTTTTTTAATTTATTATATTTCGTCAAAATTTTAGCATATTTCGTAAATGACAAAATTACCTCTCATCCAAAATCAGAATAAATAAATAAAAATTGATGTGATGTGATGTGCAACGACAATTACACACCCAATGTGAAACTAAAATTAAACGGCATAATGATTTTTTCAAAAGTTAAATAATTAAAAAAATTTAAAAGTGGAGAACATCGGTTTCAATTCCATCGTCGAACGAAGAAATAGACGCCGAAATTCTCCAAGAGTTCTCCAACTTTGGCGTTGAGTTCACCCACAATTTATGCAACCATTTTTTAGGCGAACCCTCACACTCTTTGTGCGTCTAGCGCCATATACAACTCAATCATCTGACGACAACATCGAGTTTGGAGAACCAAGTCAAAAATGATTTTTGTCTCAAAATCAAAATCTACCCCACCATTCAATAACATCAAGACTAGAAATTCAAGCTAAAAAATGGTAAGTGAGTCATAAAATAAAATTCAAATAGTTCCATCAATAATATTAGAATAATCATGTCAAATTTGATGTATGAGTCTCAAACTCGAAATGGACTCCACAACGCATGTTGCCATTTTTTTTCGGCGAACCCTCACCTTCTTTGTGTGTCCAGCGCCATATTCAGCCTCTCCGATCCCTTGAAGTCGATGAACTGAGAATGAAGAATTTCATACCTGTTGGAGAATCTTTGCCCTTGTTAGAAACGAAGAATCCCCTTGTCGTTTTTAATGGGGATGGGGACCCTAAACCCGCCTCAATGCATCTTTAGCCTGAATTCGAGTCTTGTTGCGGTATTTATTTATCTCACCATCATTTTATTCCAATTTATGTTGGGCAACCTCTCTATCTCAACCTCTATTACTTCACCGTAACATTGGCGGGCTCAATTTTTAATACACAATTTGTTGATAAATTATTCAAACAATAATTAGTATCGCCAACATTTTATTTGATTTAAATATTTGAAAAATAAAATGACACCTTATACAACTTCAAAAGACAAGATATTGCTGAAGTTAAATATAAGACGTAAAGAGAATAAATTATTCAAAGTCTCAAGGAGTTATTAGAACTTTAATTATGACTGAGTTTCACTTAACCTTAAAATCAATTAGTAGTGTTCCTTCAGTTTGAAAAAGTTTCACTTCACCCTTTTTCATTAACTTTTTAAAAATTATGTTAATTTTTTGTGAAATGACGAAAAAACTCTTGTGTTAAAAAACTTAATGAACCCACAAATTAATTTTGAAATTAAGAGATTTAGGTAAAATTCGACCATAATAAAAAAGAGTTATGTGAAATTTTCTTAACTTTGAACTAAACAAACCACATTTTATTAAAATAAAAGTAGAGAAAAAACCCCTTGAAAACTGCTCTCAAAAGAAAAGGCAAAAGAGAAAGAAAAACCAACTGTATACAATACACAATCCCACAAAAAAACAAACTCAGTTTCCATAGTTATGGTGCTAATTTGATTTCTTCTTCGAATTCAATGTAGTATCTTCAGAGCTCTCGCGCGAACACACCCTCCTCCTCCTCCTCCTCTCTCGCTCTCTTCTCTTTCTCTTCCTCTTCTGGTTCCTCTCTCAATTGGGTATCATTCAATCGATTCTGTTTGGGGAAAAGGAAAAAGCGAAACACAACTCAGTGGTCGATCGGCATAGAATGCTTTGTTCTTCCCTTAGAGATCGAATACATCCGTGGCTTCGCGATTACGATCGGCTCCAGGCCTTCGCCGTGATCCTCATTTACATCCAAGTATGTTTTCAATACCCCTTTTCATTTCTGGGTCGATCAGTCCTTTGTGTATTTCAAATTTGGGCTTTTGGGTGTGTGGTTACTGATTTTTAGCGCGTATTGAGCTTCGTTTGATCTGGGTTTTTGTTTCGCTTTGATAATCGTTTACGTTTTTCGAGACCCTTTTCGCTTCTCTGGGTCGATCAGTCTGTTGTTATGTTCTTTATTGTGATTTCGATTTTGTGTGTGAATTTCTCGTTTTGGGATTTTGGGTCTGTTGTAACTGATTTTTAGCGCGTATTGAGCTTACTTTGATCTGGGTTTTTGTTTCGATGTGATCACCATTTACGTTTTCGCTTCGCTTGGTCGATCAGTATGTTATGTTCTTTATTGGGAATTCGATTTTGTGTTTGAATTTCTCGAATTCGTGCTTTTGAGTGTGTTGTTACTGTTTTTAGCGCGCATTGAGCTAATTTTGATCTGTGTTTTTGTTTTTGATGTTGATTGGTGGTGCTAGATTGGTTGTGCATTGGTGGGATCGCTTGGAGCATTGTACAACGGGGTTTTGCTCATCAATTTGGCCATTGCTCTCTTCGCTCTCGTCGCCATTGAGAGCCGCTGCGAAAGCCTCGGACGCGCCTACGCTGCTCTTCTCTTCTGTGCTATCTTGCTCGACATTGCTTGGTTCATTCTCTTCAGCTATGAGATATGGTGTGTGTGTTGTTTTCGGTTTGTCTCTTGCTATTTGTGCATACCCATATGGTTTCTTGAATTGATTATGAGGCGGGATTGTGTTTTTGGGTATATGCAGGCACATTTCTTCTGATGAATACGGGATGCTCCTTATTTTTTCGGTGAAGCTAGCTTTGGCAATGCAAATTATAGGGTGTTCCGTGAGGTTGTCTTCTTCGTTGTTATGGATTCAGATTTATAGGTTGGGGGCTAGTACAGTAGAGTATACAGTAGCTCGAAGTGAAGATTTTGATTTGAGGAATAGTTTTTTGAGCAGCACAACTCCTTCTGCAGTTAGACAGTCATCGGGTTCTGATGATGTTTTAGGAGGCTCTTTATACGATCCATCTTATTTTTCGTCGCTTTTTGAAAACACGCATGGAAATTGGGTATGCATTCTTTGCACTCATTCCCTTATATGTTTACCTAAGTTCGATTATCGGTTCTCACCCATTTTTGTTGGCATTTTTATCTGTACAATGAGTTATCATGCTGCTGAATGCGTTAGCTCTACTTCTACCATATCAGACGTATGAATGAAGTGAAAATACTTTTTTCACAAAATTGAATTTGACTTTTGTTGAAATAAGTTTTTCTTGGAAGTTCCGAAGTTGTTTTGTTGTGATTTTAATTGATTCGTGCACTAACCTCATACTTGGGAAGATTGTGTAGTGACTAATTTGTAAATTGATGTTGAAGTAAATATAATATAGGGCATAAATTGCAAAGAATATACAGGTAGGGAATGTATTTAATTCACGGGCATCCAGAGAGATGTTCAGTTTAATATGAAATACTTAAGGTATAATGCAACTTAGAAAGTACGAGAATAATGGCCACTGGTCGGTGTTAACTAAGATAGGCGCTAAATTTTACCTTTTCGTCATATTATCCCTTACTAATAAGAAGTAAACGAAAAATTGCTGAAAAGTCTTTTTGGTTGTCTTGGCGTTGTCACAATATACTGTAAGAGGAGGCTGTGAAGCTTACGGCTTATCTTGTCTTAGAGATGTACTGATCATTTAGGGTACACTGAGGGGTGCTCAAAATGTTGACATCAATATGAGTGATGATTCATTGTGTACTGCCCTTAACCGTGCCCCATAAAAGTGACTCTATTTAGTAAACGGATAATCTATGCATTGTGATCATGTTACTTATAACTATATTGTCTTCCATAAATGGTTTCTAGCTTCTGTATCTTGTTTTTATTTTCTTCGAAGATATCTTTTATTAAATGTCTTGTATCTGTTCTTTGTAGCCTTACAATTCTATTGATGACAAAGAATCTGCTTCTGAAGATTCTCAGCTGAAACTATCCGGTGGCAGATCCTTCCAGTATGGAGATGTAAGTAGCTAATACGAGCCTTTCTAATATATTTGAGTTATGAATCCGTGGGAACGTGTGATTATTTTCTTTCCTTTTCATCTCCTCATCTTAGGCCCGCTAATGATTATTCTCACATACTGCAATTGTGCTCAAAGTGTGAAATCTACGCTTTTCATTGAGTGACAGCCAAAAAACACAAAAATAAACTCGAGGAACTTTAGAACAGTGCAAACCTCATCTATGTCCTGTGAAAGCTAAAATGTTCCGATAGATCGTTAAATTTGATGAATTTTGATGATTTTTCCCGTCTTGTGCACTTGAGTCCATATACTACAATTTTGCTTAAAGTAATGTGAAATCTGCACTTTTCATCGAGTGACAACCAAAAGCACAAAAATGAACTCAAGGAACTTTAGAACAGTGCAAAGCTACTTTGATGGATTGTGATGTGTTTATTTCGGTATGCCTCTAATTTCATGTCACACTCCTAATTGGATTCTGTCGTTGCAGGTTGAGAATCCTGAAGACAAACCTCAGATTGATGGCATATCTGCTAAATTCTTCTGAGTTTTTTTTCGTTTTCCCATTGAAATGGTTTTGTACAGTCGTCCATTTCGCTACATAAATAGATTTCCCCACACGTCAGATAGAGGATGATGACATTTTCGCTGTTTAAGTGTATTTTCCAAGCACGAGCTTCTGATAATCTTGGAGTAAGAGCGAGAGACACTTCCTTTGATCTCATACATTGCAGGTAGAGCCATTGAAAGTCATGGTATTTGAGTTCAAAGCTACAAATATCATAAGATTTGATTTGTTTCAGAGCCATTTGGAAGGTTTTGCAAATGAATTTCTTGAATGGTTCAGTATACAAAACAGAGATGAGTTTCTTGAATGATTCAATATAGGAATTACTTGGTTTTTAAGTATATGTACAATTGCTTGAATTCTAATAGAATTACAGATTTTTTTAATAAATTATAGATTTCAAATGACGTTTTTATTTGAATTCGTTTAGAGTTACATTTGTGTATTTCACTTAAAGACATTTCTTTTAATATCGGGATGATTGCATTTGATTTCTTATGAATTGTCTACCCACAAATCAAGAAACACAAATTCACAAAATCAAGAAACACAAATCAAATCCAAAATCAATGAAACAAACAAAATCTACAAAACATAAATAACAAAGTTAACAAAATCGATGAAATGTGAAGTAAAAATCAACCAAACCAAATGTAGGAATTGCCTCTTGAGTTTGGAATTGATTTTGTTGCGAGTGTTTTTTTAGGTTCGAATTCAATCGAAGTTCTCATTTTTACCATCAATTTTGTGTTACTTTTTTTAAAACTAATCGTAGCCTAAACTAGTGTACAACGGTGGTCACTATTTCCACCAATTAAGGGAAATTAATGACTTACAAGTTTTGGTATACACTATTAAGTTACTCCATATCAAGTAATGATAAATAAAGTGACACATACTTTCATCAAACTTTTACTTATATCACTTTAAAAGTTGACTCTTATAGAATTCATGTATATAAATAAGTGAGTTTGGTCCCTAAGCCTCACAAAAACGAAAATCAAACATATATATCATCAAAAATTGTTGTGAGCGGCGCAGAAGCACCAAAACCTCGAGAGTATTTTCATACTCATGGCTATAGTGAAAAGTTGGTTGATCTGTATCGCTTCCGTAACTATTCGATTTAGTGTTGCTATTTTTTTTTGTTTTAATGTATGCTAGGTCCATATAAATGTCTAACAAATAGAAACAAATATTTTCTATATCCCGACATCCACTTGCCGATGCCCTGCTCTAGAGGTGGCATCGGGGTTGTGGACAAGATTTGTGGTGGTTAAGAATATGAGAATGGTCATAATTACAAACTTGATCTAAAGTCCTACGCTAAAAACAAGTTTAAAATGAAAATATAGCTTATACACACATTAGACTCAATGCCTAATAAACTGGTTTTTAGTTAATTATGGGCTCTAGCATATATGACATTCCTTGAAAGTATGTAATTCTCCTTGTGATTTGTGTGTCACTCAAATAGTATTTATATAGTACAAGTACAACCCTAAACTCTAACCCTAATATCAAACTAGGAAACTTATACAATAATTCTAATAGATAATTAATATACAATATAATAATAATTGTTTAACATGTCCCCATAGTCGGAGCAAGAGTCTGGATGCTTAATTTTATAGTGAAAGTCTTCAAAGAGGCAGTCAGGAATCTTTTATTTAATATATCTGCAAACTGGAAAGATGGCGATACATGAATCACACAAACTTGACCTGCAAGACTTAAGCTATAATAGAGACCGAGATTGAGAAAAGAAATTGAGAAAGAGGAGAAATATGAAAAGGAGATAGGAACAATGAGAGTGGTCAAGAACTATCAAAGAAATTAAGGAATGTGAAAAATATAAAACATAGAATGAAATAAGGGGA
Organism: Geranium brycei; assembly: GCA_036897365.1. Lineage (NCBI taxonomy): Eukaryota > Viridiplantae > Streptophyta > Magnoliopsida > Geraniales > Geraniaceae > Geranium > Geranium brycei. The sequence continues at coordinate 19,446 of JAYMTP010000474.1, forward strand.
GGGCTCGAGATTTAAAAAAGAAATTGAAGAATATGAGAAATCTAAAAAAGAAAGAAAAAAGGACGGGAACAATATGAATAATTTACCCTGGATAAATTCAAGAGAAGATGGTAAATAGTGATATATAAAAGATTAAGAGAAATGTATAATTTATAACGATAGAGAGATTAAGAGTGATATAAGAGCGACTTCAGGCTACTATGTCATATAATAACAGTACGACAACTACGTCACAATAATGACGGAGCCAAAGTAAATTTAAGATAACCCATTAAAATTTTAAGCAATTACATTGGTGCGAGACAATTCTAAACAATTACTAATGTGCAAATCAAGCAACTACATCATTAAGCATGACGAAGGTGCAAAAACACGAGAAAAAAAGAGGTTAACAGGGATAAAGCACTGAGAGCGAGCTCATAAGAGATTGAGAAATATTAATCGAGAAAGAAAATAATAAACTATATAAAATAAGAAAAAACTAAGGAAAAGATAAATATGTAAGGCTATGATATTATGAATAGAAGACCAAAAAGAAGAAAAAACAAAGAAAGATAGAAGATTAGAAAATAAAATAAAAGGAATAAGTGATGGAAAGAATGAAAGGTTGTGCAAGTATGGGAGTTTGGGGGAGAGGACACGCGTCTATATTAGTGCCGTGAAAGAGTAGAATAAGATGAAAGAGGAAAGAGACTAAAGACAAAAATAGAATAAGAGAATAAAGACAAAAAAAAGGATGGAATGAAATTATGAAAGTGTGATTAAGATATAAGACATGAATGAGAGAATCTTGGAGAGGATAACTAGTGGAGAAGGCGGCCCGGAAGAATTTTTTTTCTTTTTTTTAAGGTTAAAAACACAAATATTATTAAGCAATTAATTTTTTTCTTTTTTTGAGGTTAAAAACACAAATATTATTATGTAACTAACCTAACATCACACTGGATAATTGAAGCAACATATGGTAGAACAACTGGATAATTAAAGCAACAGATGGTAAAACAAGGCGACACAATAAAATTTTGAGATTGAGTAAGAAAAGAAAATCGAAACAATATAGTCTTGTCTATCCGTTAAATTATAATTAAGAAGTAGACAAAACCACCACATTAAATAGATTTAATCAACAAAAGTGTATAATTCTCTGTAGTTTTTGTGCCATTCAATTAGTGTTCATTGAGTACAAGTAGAATCATAAATCTTAGCGAGGAATGATTTGGTCTTTAACTCCAACAAAACCTAATGCAGTTTAGTAGGTTGTTTGAGGTGTAAGTTTTATTTTATGCTTTAAAATATCATCAATGTATTTATGGTATTCTTTATGTGATGTAATGCTAGTTATCCTCAGTAATATTTCACATTGCTGAGCAAAAAAAAATAAAAAAATAAATCCTAACCCTAATATCAAAGTAAAAAACCTATATAATAATTTTGGGTGGTAATCACATGCGAATCGGGAGCCTCCGTACGAACCCACGGGAGCACGACACATGGTAGTGCGCGCGCTGACGTGGCAGACCGAAAAATATATATTACAATCTCTCGTTACACCACTCCACTGACAGGGTAACACTTTTCCCTCTATATTATATATAGAATGGAACTCGTCCCCCTTACCACATGACGCTCCCACGTTGGTTCTCACGGTTCTCAGTAGAATGCATCCCTAATAATTCTAATATATAATTAATATACAATATAATAATTGTTTAACACTTTGTGGCGTGTTCTTGTTTGTTAAATGTAAGGTTCTCCCCAGCGAGTTATGCAGTTCAGATAATTCTCTAAGGCATGGTATAGTAATACTTAGAATCACGATCGTCCCATCTCATAGATATACCTAAATAGAATGAAGTGTGTCTGCACGTGACTGGTTGAAATCTGAAAGTCGGTTTAGACCAGGGGTCAGAGTCTCACATTAAATAAGAATGAAGCGAAAAATTAGTTTCCACGTGTACATTCAATTCAAAATTAGTTTCTACATGTATATTCAATCCCAAACATGACAAAATAGTCTTTTAAATTTAAGTTACCAGTGAACTACTCACTTAACTTTTCTCATTTACTTTGTTTCCTTTTTTAAATGAAGATTTTTTTTTGTGCGCATGATAGAGTTATGGTGAGTGTATATATTTGATCTCCAACTCAATAGACAAAACACCAAAAGTGCAATATATACTTTGGAAAATGGAGGCCCGTGGAAATTAATTAATTACCATAGGGAACACAATGTGACAAAATTTGATGTATCAGAGAAGCACATCTCCTATACATGCTAATACATATAATAAATATAAAAAAATCAATTAAACTATATACTATAGTTTGTGTGGCTGCAGGTAAGTCACCCATTTTCTTTTTGGATATTACCAATTCACCACTGAGTTAAGTTAATTAAGCTCCGAATTGACCGCAATGCCAATAAATTAATTAATAATAAGCTGGATCGATCCCTTTTTGTTATATTTATATGAACAACCGCGTCAAGAATCTAGCTACACTGATCTAGAGAGATTTAATTTTTATTTCAACACAATTAATAACGGTAAGTGAATCTTATTATTTGCATGCATGGAGGTGAGAGTGAGACACTATTGTCATGCGTGCCTTGAGTTGGTGACCACAGAGGATCTTAATAACAAGTGTCCACTCTGCGGATCTTGGTCGGTACAAGAAATGTGTCGCACTGTTAATCCCATGTTCTTGGCTCTTTCTGTTACTTCATGGTCCGATTCCGAATCATTCGACGACGACCATGTTCCTGATCCGAATCAAATACTAGTCGATTGTTTACAAACGGAGGGTCGAGAAAACGAGGCGCGTAACCCCGTAACAAGGGACGAAATGGTAATTTACACATATTCTTAGTATTTATATTATCATATTGTTTTAGGCCCTGGACTTCAAAGAGACTAAATCTTTCAATTGTTAACTTTCTCTGTATAACAAATTTAGGGCTTGTTATTCAATAGTATAACACGACTCCTCCAAAAATAATTTTGTTCGTAGTGTCTGGAATAGCCAAACTAATAAATAAAAATAAAGAACGAAGTAACTAGAAGGATTTTTTAAATCCCTCTTCCAGAGGGATCGTCTAAAAAGCTACGCACGTGAATCATAGCAAGAATAAGTATGACTCGGCCTTACTTGACCACTTTAAGGCTGTACATATGCACTTGACGACTTGAACTTCAACACTCTTCTCATGTGTAGAAATAAATTGTGTTACACTTATAATCATAACTAGACTAAATATTTGCATACGTGATAAGGACTAGAAGAATATTTATAATTAAGATGATAATTTTATTAGTTGAGCATGACTCCGACCTATGTTATTTTATAATCTCTATCTTTTTATTTTCTTGATCTGAGCTTTTACTTCGATATTTTCCTCATGTGTACTTATACACGTAAGATAATTACTTCAACAACACATGGAAAATCACTTTATGATTTTTTTTCTTATGTCGGAATATGCCTCGAATTTTGGACCTAGGCGATACAATATCCAAGGTATTGATATTTGAAATATGTTCTAGTCCTATTTCCTAATCAATGCTTAAGGTTTTAAAATTATAAATACTAACTATTTATGGGGGTGGACACTTTGGACTCGGAATCAGAATAAAACCGGAACCGTAGAAATGGGAACCATGTGTAACGACTCCGGTTCTTAAAATAAAAGAACCATACCACAGAACTGTTTGGTACTCTGAACCATACTGGTTTGCTAAACATTTATCGAACCACCGTCAGTTTCAATTCATATTTATTCAATCATTTATCACTGTCCACGTGTGTGGTCGTCACTTTCTCCATCTACTTGTCTTTCCCTTTTTCTTCTTATCCCATTTTTATATTTTTTTAATACCATTTGGGACCTTGGGTTCAACAATTCTTTTAATAAAATCTATACAAATAAATTTCATTCAATCATTCATGTTTTTGTCTAAAAATCGAGATCAAAATCATCTAATTTAAACTTTAAACCGCATAATTAACAAAAATAAAGAAGCGACCAGTTCTATCGGGTAGAATCGAGAACCGAACCGGAGGAACGGGTCTAGAACCGAACCGGCCCATTATGTAATGGTCCAATTCCGATTATTAAAAATTGAGAACAAGAAAGTCCGGTTCTTGACCGGTTCGGTCCGTTCTGGACCCATGCCCATACCTAATTATTTACAACCTAGCTGAATAACTCGTGGTTTGTATTTATATCTCGAAATCCTCGCTAAACTAGTTCTTCCATGATATATTAGGGGTTTTTGCAATCAATTTTTAAGGTGCAATATTATAAATACTACTTGTTTGCAACGTAAAAGTATCTCCAACTCATATACTAAATTTAGCATAAAATTTATGATACGAAATCTTATTTCAACCTATATGTATATGCTATTTTGTAATATCCCGTTCTAATATTTTAATAATAAAACAAAATGAATCATTACGATTATTTTATTTGGTTAATTAGCAAAAGTAATATTTGAATAATAAAGTAATACTTTTTCTTGAAAAAACAGATGACATATACTACATTTCTATGTCAAATATGTCATGAAAATATAGCATATGATAAAATAATATTAACATTGATATTGGGTTGGAGTTGATATGTCAAATAATGTATTAGAGAGACAAAATATAGCATTGAATTGGACATGGTCTATCGATCTCTCCATATCCTCTCTAAACTATAACTTTGCTACGTGAACGTAAAAAAGCCACATAAATTTGCATGTTCTTATTATTATTATCATCATTATTATTATTATTATTATTATTTATTTTTGCATTTTCTTTCCGTTTTATATTGATCTTTCCCGTTAGAACACTTTACCCAGTATGTTTACTCATTTTCTAAATAGGAAGAGGAAACAAGAACATCAGAATGGATATTTCTAGGGACAAATCTCGGGCTAGAGATCTTATCCGCCGTTTTCGAGCAATTTTCATCACCTCGGAGACCTCAATATGCACTACTAGGGATGTTGGTTTCATTCTTGGCCGTTGTTGTGTGCACAATGGAACTTGTGCACAAAGGTTACAAGGGTGGATCAGTTGGTATTCCTAGGACGAGGAGAGGCTTGGTCCGTTGCTTTCGTCACGATTCATGTGTTTATAACTGTACATTTGTTGATGTCTATGGGTTGGTGTGTGCATTGTCCCAATTCATTTTCTCCACCATCAAGTATGATTATCTTCATCACCATGCTGATGACCCTATCAAGCTCTCCATTTTGCCCGTCGTCTTTCTTTCAATTTTGGCTGCTTCGAGATTCGCTCACACTCCAAATGACTAAACTGACGGCTTTTTTCGCTCAGTTACTTTTATTTACTGAATCTTATGTCGTAAACACTTGAACCCGAGGTTTACGAATTCTTCATGTAGATATTAAAACTGTAAGATATGTCATTGAAATTGCATATATATACACATCATATTATTTTTGTTTTGTTGAAAGCTCGAAATGTCCAATAATTACTTCATATAAGCATTGAAAGTTGCGTATGATTTTATTTTATTTTACAAATTATTAGTCCTAATAAGCTCTATATTTTCTTCCAATGTAGCAATTATATGTACTAATTGTTAAAAAGATTGTATTATTGTTATAACAGTAATGATTTAAATTTCCAAAAATCTTAACTGAATTTTTAATAAGGTGAAAATAAGCTTTATTGAGTGCACAAACCATTCTCCTCCCCATTTTACCAATTAAATCATTAAGTTTGTTATAATATTAATTAGTCCATTTTCTATTCTAGTTTAGTTCTATTACATAATATCTAAGTTTTTTTAGGATGTCCCTATATTGTCTCTATAAATAAAGCTTTTGTACACAATAAACCTTGTAAAGTACTGGACACAAATTGTGTCCAGTAGTTGTTTTATTGGTAGATTAAAGATTTTAAAAAAATGGATGAGTTTATAAAGATACAATTAGATGACGATGAATAATAAGAAGAATTATAATGCATGATAAATTATATATAGTTTATTGTTATAATTTATCAATTTTTACTCAATTAATAAATAAATAATTGAACCAATCAATAAAAATTGTTATATATACAAAAACCAATCATCAAGACTTAGAATTTAAGGCCCGTGTAATGTATATTACCATCAAGACTTTAAACATTTAAAACCCATTGGGTTGACCCAATAAAACAACTACTGGACACAAGGTTCTTGAAAACTTACCCAGCATCATTCTGAACGCTATCCTCACTCACGCTTCAACCTAACCTGCAAAATTAAATTAGTGCGTAAGCAAAATATGAACTCCAAATGACATTCACTAAGAACATCAATTAGAGTGGTTCCAACCATCATCATACAGAAAGTTGGCCCATTCCATTCATTATTAAGCATTCCAACATTAATTAGAGTTGGAATCAACCAACTCATTTAGCGGGGCAGAAATTGAACCTGTGATTTGAGATCATGAGCCTCACGAGTTGACCTCCTACTCCGCCCCACGATCTCAATCGCAAAAGAAAAAAACTAGACAGATTGACCCACCGCTAAATAAATAATTCTTATTTACGTAATTTTATACTTCGATTTCTCCAATTTACTTAACGATTTCTTTCTTTTTATTTACACAATGGTCTATCGACCATTTTGCTCATTCCCAGGCTCTATGCTTCTTGACTGTTAGATACCTTTACAATTATTGTGTGTTATTGTGTTTTAAATTGTATTAACTCTCCATTATTTGTACCTCTTTATATTCTTATCGTTGCATATTGTATCTTCTATATATTGGATTAGTAATAAGAGAAATACAATCAACATTCATACACTTTCACTCATGTTGGATGGGGTTCTCAGCCGAATGCATCCCTATATATATGTTTTAAACTATCAAAAGAATTCTTTAGGAATTCAGAGGTAAAAGTGCAACTATGTCTCTTTACCTTGATGAAAAACTATTTTTTACACCCATTAGTCTAAACTCCTATAAATTATTTTTTATCGTATAATTTTAAACAATTACCATCTGCATTCAGGGAGTGTGAGAGTGGCGGGAGATCTGAATTTACTGATTTCTGCCCAAATATAAGATCTGACAGTGCGCGAGGCTTGGCTTAGAGATGAATGGGTTTGCTCTCTTGTGTATATCACTAGCACCCGAAGAGTTTTTGGTATTTGTTTTAGTGCTTTAGTAGTTCTGGCTTTAGTGTTTGAGTGTTTTTTTGTTAGTGTGTTTAGTGTTTTGGGTGTGATGATTCTGGGTAGTGATCGCCTCAACTTCAACTTCATTTGTTGGTCAGATTCTGTTTCGTTTGTAAACAAAACAGTGTGATGCTCGGTGGTTGAGGGTGTGGTTTGTACCTCTCTTTATTGGTTTAATGAATTGATTTTCGAAAAAAAATTGAAATGTAAAAGTGCGTTAATACCAATGACTCCACAGCCGCCACCACCACCAAGAAGTAAAGGAGGAGATAAAGAAGTGGGGTGTGGAAATTGGACGACAAATGGTAAAAGAAAAAAATATGTAATGGGTACAAACGACATTTGTGAAAAAGTAGTGTAAAGTAGGACTCAACTCAACTCAAGTGCAAAATGTATGGGAGAGTGGGGAATTAGGAGACCCACAATGTTTTCAACTTATTCCAACACATTTTCCTTTCCCTTTCATATAATTATTCTTTGTTTTGTATGTGTTAAGTGTTAATTGAGTAGTGGACCACCTACTATTCTCTTCACATTTTAAATAATAAGAAATTTCTTCAAGTAATTTAAACAGAATAAATAACACTTGATCTAATTAAATAACTCTTTACTATTCCAAATGCAACTTATGCAAGTTACTCGTGTAGCAACTTGACTCTATATAGTGTCCAATTTGGAAACATCCATCGATTTTTTTGTTGGAAAAAAACATGGCAAACTTTTAATGCCATTAATATTACAATGATTTCAATAACCAAGAGAAAACATTAGGGGTGGGCACCCTTACCAAAAACCGGTTTGAACCGAGATTCGAACCAAAAAATCGAGAACCGTAAGTATTGAGTCGGATTTGGGTCTGAAAATTGAGAACCGAATCAACTTGATTTGGATCCGGTCCTAAGAGTGCAGAACCATCATGTAACCGGTTCAAGAGTTGATTTTATTTTGCTTTTGAACTTTATATCTCGATTGGGTTGTATAAGAATTTCGATTGTTTGCAAATCTTAAATTTTTATGAGATTTTCATTAGTATTTTTTGTATTTATAATTTAGATTTTTTGCCTATAAACGAGTTTAATTTTGTATAATTTTACTCATAAATTAACTAATTTTTGAATATAACGATTAATCGGGTCAATTGGGCAAACTTGGAAAACTGGGACAGATAACCATACCCAAAATCAGATGTTTTCCACATATTGGTTCCAGATTTGAATTTTTAAAATAAAGAACCAGCTGGCTCGGTTTTGAACGGTTCCACACCCGTGTCCAACCCTAAAAAATATACTATTATTGTTCCAGCCAACTAAGACCTTCACATAAACTTGTTTTTGTATTACTAATGCCCGGGATATAAGAATAACCCAAAGTTGATTAGATTTTAAAATTACACCACATTCTTAATCTATTTATAAATCCTCTTTATCTCGATGTGAATTCGAACTTTGGGTCAATTGCACCAATACTGAATACAATGATTTTTTTTTGAGAAAACTGAATACGGTGATAATACGAGAAAGTGATCGTAAAATTATTATATATATATAAAAAAGAAAATTAAGGGATTAAGAAATTAAACCATAACTTGGTAAATATTTTTGTGGGAGTATAGCTAGGCACTGAAATGACACTAGCTTGTACTATTTTGGTCTAAGCAAATGACCCCTTACACGTCCCTTTCTTTTTAATTAAGAACATATGATTGCTGACAAAAGTTCCTCACAAATTCATCATAATTGATCTAATAATGCGCTAAGAATTGGAACATCCTAATGTGACGAAACATTTAGGCTTGTTAATTATTCTCTTTCTTACATTGTATGGAGAAAAAATATTTTTGAGCGACAGAGGTAATTCTGTTATTGACTTGAACATTGACTTTGTTGCATTAAAAATCTGTCTCATACTCGTTATGTAGCCTCGCCTTCAAAGTCTTGTGACGTAAATTTTGTTGGTGGCCGGAGACCTCGACCATGTGTCACTGTCTTGTGCTCGTGTACAGTGTTCCTCCGGGACATATCGCAAGGAACCAAATAGATCAATCAAATTTAATATATGCTACCGAATAAGTAAATGCGTAGTTCTTAGATGTATTGTTAGTAATGACAAAAAGAAATGTAAAATAGCTATGAGCGCAAACAAATAAAGATAGATATTTATCCAAAAATAATTTATTATGTAATTAGAGATGATTCTATATCCACAAATATACATACTCCCCCTCTATGTGTTGGAGTCGTCATAGACTCGAGGTGTCTACTATTCCTCAAAGACAAGAGCACACCATGAGTCCGCAAGCAACACGAACATCAGGGGATGGGGTTTCGAAGAGTTAAACCCCCTGAATTGCGATGTGTTGGTCGCCCACCGCCCTCTCAAGACAACATCTCAGCTCTCATGATCACCCAACATTTGCCAATATCACATTATCGAATAGAAATAGCAATTCAAATCTTAATATACATTCAAAACTAAAACGTATTCAACAAATCATAAAACCAAAAGTATTTGACCTATCACCCATGACTATGACTACGAGAAATTAACCTATAATCAAGATGCCAGAATCCATAAGTGTCAAGTTCAATACACAATAAGAAATAGAAAAAAGGAAATCTAAAACCCTAGACCTTGAAGGGTTGAACCTCAAAAAGTGGTTGATTCTCTGCCAAAATTTCTTCTCCTTGTGCCTTGGATCTCTTTCACCGGTCTTGAACCTTCTCTCGAAGTCTTCAACATCACTTTGGGAGTTTCTGGTTGTCACCCTCACTATACTTTGGAAATAGTCGACCCCCTTAATTATGTTAGAATTATGTTTTAAAACTGCCTATCTGTGATCTGTCACGACCTCGACAAGCTAGGTAACACGGACGTGAGACCTGCTGATGTCACAATCGTCTGTTTAAGTGTCAAAGGTGTGGGATGTAGGTCATCACATCCACTTTGATCTTTGACTCTTGTCACCGACTATGGAATAAGCGTGGGTTCGACATTTCCGATGTCATGGTCGTAACATCCTAGCAGTGACATGCTCTTCCTTTCAATTAGTTGTTCGCTTTCATACTCTGTAGCCCAGTTTAACAAGCTACCACAAATATAAACTCATAGACCTTGTGAAAACAACGATGTATACAAGGATGTCAAATTATACATAATTAAGAGAAAAATATTCAATAATGTGGGCAAAAACCTAGAAAAGCCATAAATTGATGCAACCACGTCAACATCTCACACTAAAGTATTTCTTGCCCCTAAAAAACAAAAATACAAAGACGGCCATTTTAAAATAGGAGGTTCACCTCGATGGGAGAGTTTGACATCTTCCGAGCGTTTTTCGGTTCAACCCACAACCCTAGAAGTGCAAATGCTTGTGCACATTTCTTTATAAGCAATTTAGACTTTATTGAAAATATGAAAACTAGCAGCTAATTCTCGAGTAGGAAAAAAGGAACTAAAATTGTACAAAACACGGGGTCTAGAAAAATAAAAAGTGAAATAAAACAACAAGATCGTGAAGAAAAGTTACGTTCTCCTCTTGGATATCTTTTTTTAAGTTTGGATAATCTCATTTTCGCAGTCTCAATGTGTAAATGCCGCGAATTTTTGAGGATCCTAAGCGCTTTTGGCACTCATAACAGGGTTAGATGGGATTAGACGACTAATGGACAAATGAGAAATAGAGGTTTTATGTTTATATAGTTTCACGTACATAAACATAAATTAATCACCGGTAAAATGTTAAAATTACATATCTAAAAGTAAAACACGGTCTCCAGCCATCAGCTGAGTCTTACATAATGGTCCAGCTACTCGTTTTCTGGCTTTAAGTCAGGGGTTCGAGTCTGAAGAGTTGGCTTTTCCACAGAATACACAGAACTAGAGTCCATTGCAAAAGTGCATGGACTCACAGAGAGTACAAGAGAGAGTACTTCACCCATAAAAAAATAATAATTAGAATCGACCATTAAGGCATTTGTGCCAATTGATCACTCCACCAAATGGTATCGCACTATTTCAGTCTTCGAGCAAAGTTTATTTACAACACACCAAGAGCTCTTATAAATTAGTATTGTGTCATTTTAGTTAATTGCAAACCCATGCATGCATGCATAATTATTTTATTTTTGTACCTTTGGATGAATCCAAAATTCCAAAAAGTTGTCTTTCTCTTCCACCAAATTTACTTAGAGAAAAAGAAAGCAAAAAGAGAGAAAAGAATGGCCAACCCACAAAACCCTCTTTTTGGACAAAGCCAGCTATATATCATCACTTCATCAAATTAAAGCCAAATTCCAATATTTGACTGAAACAAACATTGTGCACTATGTTATAAAAACACTCGAAAGAGAACCAAAAGCTTCAATTATTGATCGATCCTTACTCTATAAAAAGCTGGTCAAATATTCATATCGACACATGAATCTCCGCAAGAAGCTAACATGACACTACTTCAATTCATGCTCTACCAATCAGCTTTTGTTTCAACCCTTTTTCTTTATTTTTGCAAATATCTATAATATAGTATATGTCATAATGGAAAATTCATGTAGAACATGAAATGAAAATATGCTTTCTCGCCATAATTTACATAAAGAAAAACTTTTTTGCTTTCATTAATTATTGGCGAGTTATAATAGGCGATTTTAAATTGTTTATCATATGAGTTGGTCTTTGGATCACGTAAGCCAAATTCAAATTAGAAAGGGAACAAAAAGGTGATTATAATGGTTAGAGGGGACCAATCTCTTTCAGAGAAATATATTTAAAATTTACAAAGCAGGAACCGCTATTAATTATTATTATGTTTTCTTATGAACCAAAGAGTTATCAAGTTAAATGTATTAATTTGTGCATCGTCTGACTAAAACAGTGTTAGAAATGATTATTTAGAGGGTTATTCGGGTGAAAACAGTGCAAACTAAGAATATATTTAATGTATTGAATTCATATATAGAATACATGGTTGAGATTTAAACACGTCATTAACATTGCTAGACATATGATTATTATTCCGACGCACGTATATAGGTATGTGTCGGTTATGATATATTCTTTTCGAGGTCTGGAACATTGCGTTGTGATTATTATTAGCGAGATAGGATAGAGCTTTCAATAGTTGTGATGTCAATCTTGTTGTAGAGTACGTGAAGGATTTATATCAGTGGTCTTATTACTCAAGTGATGATCTACTGGATGCAGAAGAAGAAACACTATACATATTGCACCCTTTTACAAAAGTAGCAATCGACACATACAACGAACTAATATGTCTTGCGCGAACGCCGTTGTATGAGTAGTCCAACGTGAATTGTTTGTCCGTGTTGTTGAACTTAACTTTAATGAAGGAGCAAGCATCAACTTCAATACAATGTGCCAGTACAATAAAACTTTGATGTCCTCGCTTAATTTGTACACTAAATCCTTTGCAACATTTAAGAAAATCGGTGCTCGGCGAATACAACCCATGCCAAAATAAAACTTTGATGACATTGTCTCTCATTTCATAAAATCAACCTCTACGTTCTACAAAGCAGCCGATTTTGTGCGGTCGACCAAGAATCTCGTCGCAACCGACGTTGTGTGATCGGCCCCCGACACAGTGGATCAGGCGATCGAGGCTAGGCGAGAGCAGGAGGCCTCAAGGCCGACGTCACCACCATTGAGCCCGCTGCACATTAACTCGCTTTGTTGCCTTCCTTGCAGCCCGTAATGGAAACGACATCGCACCTATCGTCTCCGAGATATGTGTCACTATATGCCGAGCTGATGAGGAAGAATACACGCGGATGCACCTGTCGTCGTCAATATATGTGTCGCCGCAAGCCATGCGATGATGTAGACGGCGTACAACCGTACTGTCGCCGACTACTAAGACGAACAACTCTATGTTCATGATTTTTTTACTATTTTTGATTCATTCGGATTGTTTATAAGTTTCTGAGCTTTCGCTCATTAATTTCAATTTTATTTCATCATAGATGATGTGGGCCCTCTCGGAGCCTATTTCAACACCTTAGTACCTACATTTAGTGCCTAATTGACCTCGTATCGGGCTTAAAAAGCTCCATTTATGCCACTTTTACGCATTTGGATATATTTGGTGTATATGTGCAGGATACAGGTGAATCGGGGTAAATCGAGGATTTGGGAAATCAAGGAAAAAGGGAGAAGAGCAGAAAATGTGACGATCGTCACAAGGTGTGTGACTATCGTCACAACCTATGTAACGATCGTTACAATGATCCTTAAACTTGAAAACCTGGAACAGAGAGTTGCAATGATGATGCAACGCTGACGTAACGATGATGTAACGATCGTTACCTAATGTGACGTTTATTACATAGGCCAGATTTAGAAAATTATAAATAGCAGCTGCGAATTCTGCACAATGGTTCCGAAAAATTCCTAACTTTCAGCCTCCTCTTGAGTTTCCAGACGATTTCCAGAGCCCTAATCCACCACCCATCACCTGAGATCACCAAGACTAGACGGAGACGTGATTTGGAGTGAATACCGAAGACTCGAGCATCCGATCCGTGACTTAGTGCCCAGAGTTTGCCTGAATTCTTCTCCTTAGCCTTTAATTTCATATCATGTTTTGTGTATTTTGCACCATGACGAGGGGCTGAAACCCTAAATCATGGGTGCTACACATATCATACTTATTGTTTGATTTAAGTTTGGATATTAATTGATGCATGATTTTTGAGAATTGAATTCTACTTTATGCTTATTTGTGATTGTGAAATTAGCTAAGTCATGATCATAATCTAGG
>JAYMTP010000475.1:0-33408 GCA_036897365.1 Geranium brycei
AAAATACGAATATACCCTTATATTTGTGTTAAAAGACAAAAATAAATAATAAGTTGAGAATAATTACGTACATCTGCCATGAATGAGTCAATAAAAATCCAAGCCTTCCGAATTTTCATCTGACGGTCACAATTAATTCTTATTTCCTCATGTAAAGGGTGAGTTCTCACTTAATTACGGGCCTATATATATATATATATTCCTAATTCTTTATAGACTCTATATGTCCTTATTACATGTTAAATATTAGGATATAAACAATGTTGAAGCACCTAAACACAAATTAGTTAAATTTAGTCATGTGTTCGTAACTTGTACATTGAAATACACATAATTTTAGTAAGACTCCATTAAATGCCATGAAAAATACTGACATTATTTACCTGTTTGACTCATGCATAGATAGTAACTTGTTCATAAAGTTGAACTTGTAGCAATGACCTAGGTATGGAATATATGAGCAACATTAAGTGCCAAATTAAGTAGCCTTCCTGGGCATAAGCTCTGACCTAGGTTCCGAGGCAAAATAAAAGACAAAGTAGTGAAAATGTATAAAGGAAGCAGAAACTCGACAATATATACCAACCTTGCATATGCACTTCAAAATGTTTATGATGGTACCCAAATATCCTTCATGAAAAGTAGGGAGGGCAAGTTTAAGGTATCCAAAATGCCCTGGGCAATCCTGATATCCTCCATGGCATGTCGCACAAACACAACTCTTGTTTGCAGGGCCCTATAAATCAACAAAAATGGGAGACCTTCAGAACCCTTTTGGCAATGGAAACAAACCAGAAAAATACCTACAGGAACATAGACATGTGCATAAATTAGGGTACCATGTGAGGATCCAACAAGCCATTTTCAATGGGTCTTCTGGTAGGGTCATAGTACTGGCCTCTCCACACTTGAACTTCTGCAGCTTTCTGGATTTCGGATCCAGAAAAGGTACCAAACTTCATGCTTTTTCTGCAAATCAAAACCCATCATCAAAAATCAAACAAGAATCAGACACCATAACATTACCATCTTCAAAATCACAAAACAAAAACGAGTACAAGAGAGACGATTAGATAGAGAAGGGTCTCACATTTTCCGTGGCCCAACATCCTCGATGTAAGGATCCTTGGTGAACTGAATGTCTTGCACTTTCTTCATGTTTGATCAACGAAAACAGTCCAACTTCGTCTTCGTCTTCGCGAATCGAAGATCTTTTGCGAAGAATTGTGGTTTCGAATTTGCTTCGAGCACCAGAGAGTGAGAGAGGACTCGAGCGCGAGTTGGGGCTAGGGTTTTTGTGACGTCACTGATTTTTGGGGAGGTTTAAGAGATTAGTTACTTGTTCGCCATAATTAATTTAAAATAATAAATAAACACATTTTGCATGTGAGTGCACCTAATATTTTTTTATCTGTCTGCTCAAATAAAATTTATATTTTTGCATTGTTAATAAGCAAGTCTGACAGTTTTCTCACTGGCCATCTTATACAGTGGGAGATAGGCGGGAAGAATGCGAATTTTTTAAACTCAAAAGACCGTTGTCTCAATGTATAGATGTGCGAAATATAGATTTTGGGTGCACTGACAAGATATGAAAAAATGTTAAGTATATTTATATGCAAACCGTGTTTAATTGGGTTTAACTCAATTTACAATGACTAATGGTGTTTCCTGAAATAGATAACCGGTCCTAAAACAATTTTAAATAATCGAGCTGGTACATCTAGTTTCTAATATTTCAAAACTAGTGAAAATAAATTAATCAGTTATGCCCTATTCGGATCGTATATTGTTTTTTTATTTAATCAACACAATCGAACTAGTTAGTTGGGTCCTCCGTTCGTTTACTCTGGTGTCATAGCTCGATTGTCGTTCATCGTATCCAACTTAGTTGGTTGTGTCGTTGTTTGTTTGGTCATCGACGAACTTGCCATATCTCGTTTGAGTCTACTTGTTGCGATGAGATCATCGGATATAGTTGTTACAGTGTGCATGTGTGAGTGTGAGTGTGAGTGTAAGAGGGAGTGTTAGAATCCCAACCATCTAAAAGTCAAAGTTGATAGTTGTAGGCTCATACTGTTATTTAAGTTGGTGAACGGATTCATATCATTTAGATGTGGTACTCTAACACCCCCTATCACGTGCAAGTCGGTTGAAAGGCATGTGAAAACAACGATTATGGACAACCGTTGGCCTATGTGCCTTAAACCCGAAACAAATGACGTAGGGGTTACACATTAGAGCCCACCTCTTACCCAAAAGACTAAGTCTTGGGTCCAATGTGTGTATAAATTCTTCTTATGCCCCCATAATCTTCTGATACGGGACTTGCACTCGCATGTGGAATTCCTAACAATCTCTCATCCACATTGAGCCTCATCACATCGGGTTGCTCCCCCTAAGTCGAAATCGGTCTTACCGGTTTGACTCAATCCCTCACAGGCCATCATTCTTTTTAGACACACCTCCATGAGAGTGCGATCATGGTTCCCACGTGTCATCGGAACTAGGAGAATTGCTCTGGTCCGCTTACCAGGAGTGAGTCCACAAGAACCTGGTCTCTTATACCAATTGTTGTGAAGAATCAGGTCTTACCAAGGAGAAGCACACAACAAGGAAACCCGCATACACATTAAAGCTCACCTCTGACCTAAAAGACTAGTCTATCAGGTATTTGGTCCAATGTGTATATAAACTCTCCTTACACTTCATAATCTTCTGATGTGAGACTTGAACACACACGTGAAATTTCTAACACCAATTTCTCCATAATTACAATGCATTTCCATTATCGAGGCACACCCAATCCCAACCACACAATCATTAATCTTACGACTCTGATTTGATTCACACGTTCGCACTATAAACTATGGCTTGCACCCGAATGCATCTCTACATGTATGTATATTTTCTCAAATGTATATGTGTTAAAATTTCTGAACTCCAAACCCTCCCATAAGATTGGTTCTCCATTTTTATATCATCTGAAAAGAGTTTCACGGGCGTTAATTTTAAACTTGGTGTAGACACTCTAGAGATTTCGTGATTTCGAAACTAAATATAATTTTCAAATTAACACATAAGGTACATTATTCACATTAGTTTTCATAAATACGGTGAATTAGATCAAATATTATTGCATAACTTTATATTCTGATGATTACATATGATTTTATGGCAACCTTTTGGGACCAAAACAATTATATATCTTCCATTAGAACCTTTGGCAATAGTAGTGTAATAAAATAGTTTCGAGAAATAATATTCAAAAGAAGTAAAAGTGTAAAATATCATGCAAAAGAGTCTATTATAGAGGCTCATATCCAAAACACAATGTGACTGTGTAAATATGTAACAATCAACAATAGTACAAAAAATAAGGGAAAATGTCACTTATCTCCCTCGTAGTATATTTGATTTTCACTTACCTCCCTCGTTTCACGAATACGTTCTGACAAGTCTCCGAAGTATACGACTTTCTCACTGAGGCCCAACGATGTTAGTTTTTGGTCAAAATGATGAAAATGTCCCTGTATTAAAAAAATTTAAAAAAATTTTAAAAAAACATTTCAAAAACATTTTCTTAAAACATATTTTTTAATAAAATAAATAATAAAAACTGATTCCAATATTATTTTTTCAAAAATAATTTTTAAGGAAAAAAAATATTAAAAATGAAAAACTGTTTTTAAACATCGTTTTTTATGTTTTATAATTTTTTTTATTTTTTTTAAAAACAATATTTTTAATACTAAAATCAGTTGTTTATTATTGATTTTATAGAATAATATATTTTTTAAAATGTTTGAAAAAATAATTTTAAAAAATTTAATATAAGGACATTTTCGTCATTTTCAAAAAAAAGTTAACAGAATTTTCAAAAAACTAACGCCGTTGGGCCTAAGTGAGAAAGTCGTACATTTTGAGAACCTGTCAAAACGTATTCGTGAAACGAGGGAGACAAGTGACATTTTCCCAAAAAAAACAATGAGCTCTAGACTGTGCTTCAATCTGTATATGGACAAAAAAGACTTGATGTATCGTTTCCATCTACAAAGATTGAGTGCTAAACTAGAAATTCTCCTTGTGAAAATCGAACCGGGTCGACGAATTGAGGGTATAATTTTGGCTAAGCCTCCTGAGTTGGCCTGTAAGTACAGGACTTCCACAATAGAACACACCTGCAACAATACCACAAAAGTTTACTTCTGGTGAAAGTTCAAACCAAAGCTCATGCAGATTTTTACCAATTCTTGAAAATTCATGAGTGTTGGCCAATTCGTTGAACACTTTTCCCCAGTTGGGTCTTGCAAAGTGTGTTCTTATCTGTTTTGCATTGTCAAGTTAAAGAACACAAATGTCAAATCCAGCTATGAAGTGAAAACATGATCTACCATTTTTATGTTAGATGCCGACACTGTACAGACCGAATTGAGAGAATTCACTTATTGTACTATGCATGCAGAATAATATATGGGGAAAATCTAAAGAACTTGCCGTGAGCTTTTCAAGTTTTGCAAAAAGTGGTTGTGAGTTTTTATTTTTGTAAAAAGTGGATGGGAACTTATCGTTTTTTTGCAAATTGCGTACATTTGTCCAAAAATGACAATTAAAAATTATTTTTTTCAACTCGAGTTCAAAGCAAAGAGAAAAACGGTGAGCTCGAATTGAAAAACAAAATTTTGATTTTTCAAAAAAAAGTTAAAGGGTTTTTTCGTCATTTTTGACAAATTTACACATTTTGCAAAAAAATGAAAATTTCACTGTCACTTTTAAAAAAATTGAAAAAAATTATGCCAACTTTTTTGCAATTTGTTCTAATATAGGCGGTTTGGCTCTTCAAGTTGCTTATTAAGTTATAAACACATCTATATTTTTGAAATGTGATATGGTCTCTGGCATGCAGTGGTGTAGGCAAGGTTCTAAAAAACGCTAGGCGTTAATCGGGCAGACAACACTCTGAAATGATTAATTATGAGTGATTACTCGGATTTGTATTTTTTTTAATATAAAAATAAATTATGCTATATAAAAACATTCGTCTGAACTCAATGAATTTAAAAGTGAATTATGTAGGTGCACGATCACAAAGCTTTGATGTTATTAGGACCCGACTCGTTTAAAAGTTCATATATAAGTTCAAATTCATATATGGAGGTCCTAAGATGTTTAAGGAGTTGTGTATGATATTGTATCTTTCCTATGTGGGATGTGATAACAATCCCTTCACATGCACGTACGTTGGATTGAGAGGATTTACATTACGTGATACTTTTCACATGGATCAATAGAATTGGGCATTTGCTTCATCACGAGGGTGTAGGTCAACATCCATCACAAGCTCGAATATTGTGTTTAACTCGACTCGCCTAAAAACTCGAACTGATAGATGGAAATCTCAAATTACATTTTGATACGATCTTATATGGGAGTTTCACTAACATTGGAGATGACACTGGGTTTGGTTCGGGATGGATTTAGTGATCCCTTCCCCACCTTCAATTTATATCCTCTAGCCCATTCTCGCATTGTCCCCACTTTTTGGGTTTGTCCCGCACCGAAACCCGCATGACGAGACGAGAAATCCCTGAATTTGTTTAGTTTATTTCATATCAACCTAAAAACAATTTAAAAAAATTCATACGGATGTGCTACAAATGACTAGGATTGAGTTTAAAGTTATTGATTTTTTTTAGCTTAAAATGTTTGTGCTAAATCAAAATTTTAAATCGGTCGGACTGAACTTTATTCTGATGTTGAATTCGTGATGTGCTAATGAATTGATTTGTATTTAAGGAACATGGGACGGGCCAGTGGGGTATGGTCACCCCGTCCCCAATGGGGATTTTGAAATCTTTTCTAAAACCACGTTAATTTTCCGCTCCTTCCCGCCTCAATTTGATAGGACCATAGGGGACATCGATCGAGTTCAGATAATTGTATCATCCCTAGCTAACATATACTAATATATTGCATGATAAAATCTTATGAACCTAAAATTTGTTTCCTTTTATCGCTAATATGTACCAAGACTTTTATCATCAAGAATTGGGTTTAAAAAGAGAGATTTAAAGTTGTGATGATAGTTACCATAGTGTCATTTCAACCCGTATTCTGAATTCAAATTCAAGTGTTTAACCAGCTTAACAAATTATAGACATAAGTTTTATAATGCTCGTCAAATAATAGCAAATTCTTTATATTTTCGATGTAACGGGGTACACATAAATGAAGAGTGGTCAATGATAAAATACCCGACTCTCGGAGACGATATCGACACCATTCTTGGCATTTGAAGTTTCTGCACCATGGCGATAAGTGCAGATCTTGCATCTCCTTCCTCGTACACACTAGTCAAGTAGTTGTGCATCTCGATCATATGATGCACAATCAATATTTATTTCATTCAAATTAATTTGATCTCTGCTCGGAAAAAATAAACCAAAGTTGAAAAACTCTAACAACGTTATACTTACACCAACGTCGTACTCTATAATATCGTCCATGACTCCTTTGAACCACTCGAACGAGCCTTGTTCCTTAGTTACCCAATAAAAGTATGCTCTTTCCGGACCCTTTGTCTCCGTAGCATCCTGCATTATCATTAACATACTTATTAGATATGACTTTAATCGTTGTTGGTCTCAATTGTTGGGGAGATTTGGGTCTTATCTAGGAGGAGCACCCAAGGAAAACTCACATATACATTATAGCCCACCTTTGACCCAAAAGACTAGCCTATTGGGTCTCGGGTCTAATGTGTATATAAACCCTCCTTATAACTTGTAACCTTTCGATGTGGGACTTTAAACTCACACGTGGGCATAACATCAATGACCCATCAATGAATCGGGGTCTAGGTGCGAATCACCCGCCCTGAGAGTCTAAGGGCGTGAGGCGTCCCCCAAACCGACAATGTGATATTGAAAGAGTTATCCACAACAAACACTTTGCAAAAACAAGCATATCAGAATGTTATGTTTGTGGAAAGTCTTATCACGACAAACAAGAGGTTACAATCTATTATGAAATGGATTTTCTTACTTCCTTTTAGATTAAGTTTTCGGTATCCAATATGATTAGAAAATAGTAGTATTATAAATACTATATACTCATGTAACCTAGCATATTGTCAATTAGAGTATCGAACATCGATTAGGTGTATGTCGTTTCTCTCCAATAAAGTTATTGTCCCCTGTTGGTTGACATATTTGATCATTATGAGCGAACCACAAAAAATTATTGGTGTTTTAGTTATTGTCTTACTTCGATTGCTAATTTTTTTCGGCATTAAATCTTTCTCGTTATAATATTATTCAAAAGCAGACAAGTTCTTACGAATCAACATGTATATTCTTATGAATGAGTTCATGTTGTTGAGAAGATCTTTGATGATACTAATAAATGGAGTCGCCCCGATCCCTAAACCAATAAGCAAAAGAATGTCATAGTTCTTGTAATCTTGCGCTGGCGCTCCATAAGGCCCCTTGATCATAATCTTCGGGAAACTGCATGTGAACCGTGTTATATTGTTACTGTACGATACTATCTTAATAACAAAATAACGAGTCTCGTGTAATGTGTATCCTCAATAATCACCTCAAATGCATTGTTTTGTCCTCTTTGTTCGTAAAATTTCCGTTCAAATCAACAGACATCGTTCTCATTTCCATCCTGGCAAGTCTTCCTGATTGAGGCTGCTTTTTTGGGGGCTTGCAGACCTGTAATATGATATTAAAGTCCAACCCACTTATAAACTCAAGAAAATCAATAGAGATTTTAAAATCTATCTAACTATTAACATGATCAATATTTTTTTCAACATGGCCTCTAATGCCTCTCCTCACTGCAAAGAACTGTTGTAACAATCTTATGTACTAGTCGGTCGGAGAGAATATTGTAGGGACTAATCATAAATTAAACAAAAAAATCAAATTAAATTATTAATTATAAATTTTAAACAATTAATCAGAGAAGTCGAACAATTTTTACAACATTGCTTCAAGCAATAATGTGCATGCATGTGTCTTAGAGTCCACTTGATTATTTTTAGCTTTTAAGTGTAAGTGATAATTAAGTCACCTTTGCAAATATGTTTTTGAGCTCCGAGGTCCAATCACCCAAAGCTCTTATGTGAACGCTCAAATAAGGATAGTCTGGTGCTAAAGTGATTGAAAATGGATGCCTAATTATATGCATGACATCAGAATAAATAATGCATATAATAATTTTGAAAAAATTACAAAAAGGTGCATGTCGTTTGACCTTTTTACCAAAAAGGTGTCATGTTGCTTATGTTTTTTTTGCAGAACGTGTGTATTTTATTAAAATGACTACATTATCTTTGGAATTAAGAATTAACCTTTTTCTTATTTTTATCTTCTAACTATAATTTGTATAATCAAAAATTTTAATTTAATTTTTTAGTTAAATTATTTTTAAAATTATCTTGTAAAAGTCTTAATTTTAGGGGCAATTTGGTAATTTTTATAAAAATATACACATTTTGTAAAAAATATAAATAAATAGGGCATATTTTCACAATTAACAAACAACAGTTTCTTTTTACAAAAATGTCAAACAACAGGGTATCTTTTGCAATTTTCCCAATAATTTTCAATAAATAGAAGTTATTTACCATTCTATATTTGATATATCGGGACATTTGACAAAAAGATACATTCCACTATAGTACTTGAACTCTAGAGGCTTTGTTATGTTAGCCCCAGAACATTTCCTGAATATATCACTGCCTGCGCCAAACATTTTCTTCCATTAGAGGGCTGCCTAGAACTTTTTTTGAAGGTTAAGTTGTATACAACTGATCGCAAGTCGAATCTTAACCACAATACTAAAAATTATGGTAAAATTATATGATACTATATATTCTGAATTACGCACTATTATCAGGTTATTATTATCCTATATTTCTAAAATTATCATGTAGGTGCGGTGAAGAATTTATTTGTATCATTGTTTGTTAAAATAGATGAAAAACTCATCATTCAAATCATGTGCTAAGTCGTGATCATTATTTTTTAGAAAAAGGTGAATGTTAGTATAAGACATTTTCACGTAACTCTACTTAATTAAAAAATGTCTTTTCGGTCCCTTAAAATTTTAAAAGTTGAACGTTACCCTTTTCAAGTAATATTTTTTAAAATTCCTCTTTTTTTAGACATGATAAAATAGCCATGTATTATAATTTTTTTTAAAAAAATATTATTTTTAACTTGCTATTTAAATAAAGAATAAAAATATTTTTGTAAAAACGTGTTCTTCTAAATTTTTAATACTAAAATTATTTTTTTTAAAAAAGTTGAAAATAATAACTTTAATTTTTTTTAATACACGGGGCATTCTAGTCAGTTTCAAAAAAACTTAATGGAAAATGGTAACGTTTAACTTTTGAAAATTTAGGAGACTACAAAAGATGGCTTTTACAAAAATGGAAATTCTTGGATAGCTATCATAAATCTGGGAAGTTAGGCGAAAATATTATACAGAGATTATCTGACATTTTTCATTTTGAAAAGGACAAACATATCCTTCAGCTGTTGTATATCATTTTGTAGATAGATGAATTAATGTGGTAAATTATAATTACAGTATTAGGGACATTATAGACATTTCATACAATTTTCAACGGTGAATGAGAAAAAAAGATCGTTATTGTAGTAACGTGATGTTTAATAATTATAAGAAAATGCAGCTTGTATAAATAGTGTACATTCCTTGATGACATTGACCCCAAAGTTTTGTTGCTGATACTTGGAAATAACTCTCTCAGTGGCATACATTAGCATCGGGATGGATAGATACATCCACGTCTACACATTTAACGAATCAATCAAAATGGCATTACTAAAAATTAGGTTTTTCCTGACCAACCACAATGGTTAGGAAAAACAAGAAAATCAGTCGGGAACAATAATACCGACCATAGTCGGTCGGGAAAAAATGGTCGGCAGAAGTTGGTAGGTAAAGACTTTGCCCGACCAACAATGAATCAATGTTGGTCGGGAATAAGTATATCTTTTCCGACCAACAGTATTGGTCAGGAATGTTACCACTGCCGACCGACATATGAGCGGTAATTAGTATTCTTTTACCGACCAACTCTTTTCTAGTAGGTCGGTAAAAGGTTCATTTTCCCGACCAATATGAAGTGGTTCGGCATAGAGTAGGTTTTCCCGACCAACCCTTAAAGGGTCAGCAAAAGTGATGTTTTCCCGACCAACTCTATTTGAGTTGGTCGAAAATTAACTAAAATCCAGTAGTGTGGCTAGCCTAATAATTTGGTTACGAACAGACTGAAAATTTATATACTGACAAGTACTGACCGTCTTTTGGTACCATGGCAAGACAGAGAATAGGAAGTGACCGTGGAGGAGGACGATAAGATATGCGAGAGCGAGTAGGTGGTGAGCGTACCAAAAGGCGTTGAAGCCAACGAGCTGTTTGAGTAGCCCGGGGAGGTTGATGGCGTTTTGCCTGAAGGCGGGGGAGGCGAGCGTGAAGGAGAAGCACATTATTAGAAGAATGAAGAAACCGGACATGCTCGGGAAGCTCAACATCACTTCCGCGTAGCTCGGCTGGTGAAAGTTGAAGTTTGGGGATTGGGGCACGTGACGAGCGCCGGGTAGTTGCATGTCACATGAGCCGCGGTGTGAATGAGGGACCCCACGGCGACGCCGAGGGCGATCACTTTGTGGAAGTTGATGTTGTCGTCGAAACGACAAACCTATTAGATCATTGGTAAATGTTAGATAAGTGACAAAACCTCTAAACTTGTCATGAATTCATCACATTACCATTCTTACAGAGTCAAAATACTTTAAACCTGATAAACAATTGGTATCTCCAATTCGATAAGGCGAGGGATGGGGATTGCTAAGCCTTGTCAAACTTGCCTCGTTGTCATCTCTAAAAATGTCTATGGGGTTGTTGGAGAGAACCGGATCTTACTTACGTGGACCACCCAAAAAATCATGTATACACATTAGAGCCCACATTTGAAAAAAAAAAACTAGCTTATTATGTCTCTAGTTCAACGTGTGTGTATTTAATTCAGTAAACTCGTAATCATTAGATGTGGAACTTTGCACTCAAAATTAAACCTAACAATCTCCGCGTCCACATTGAGTCATCACGTCGACTTGACTCCCCCTAAACCCAAAATTTGTACTTGTTATATTTTTCCACAAGTGTCCTTTTCATCATATCGGAGCCCACTACCATGAAAAAGCTCCATCATAGTTCATGTCTTACCAGTCATAGAAGTACCCGGCCCACTTTACTAAGAGAGATTATTTAACCGAGCCTTTGATACCACTTTGATGGGTGAAAGAGGATGCAATTGAAAAACTGTATGCAACATAATTAAATAATTCTCCTCAAGTGTAACAAACATTATACGAATCTATCGAGCAAATAAATCAACCTAAAAATATAGCAAGCAAGAATACAAATAATACGCACAAGGTTCAGCATGGAAAAACCTCATTAACACGATAGAGGGAAAACCCATGAAACCCTCAAGTATACTAAATGCGTTAACCAAACTTTAGTTCAATCCAACGGTGGATCAACATTTGATCGGGATCGTGAACTTGGATGAACAAAATCAGAAAACTGAAGTAAATCTAACTTCCCTCTCTCTCAATTTTTGGCTCTCTAACAAAATGGTGGAAAATCCTTGTTAAAATTAAGGTTTAAAATAACCCTTCATACTGGCTTTCCCACAAGTCTTGGGCTTTTACTAATGTTGAAAAATGGCCCATCAAACCTCTCCTTTTCCAACTATGTGCAGAGTATCGCCACCTCGGCGATATCACGAAAAATATCAAGCTTTTTTGTTGGTAACACCTTCGTGAACATATTAGAACTATTATCATTCATATTGATTTTCTCAGTCTTTAACCACTCGTCTTCAAGTGCATATGTCAATGATATCTCACATCAATATGTTTTGACTTTACATAAAATGTAAAATTCTTACTCAAGTGAAACGCGATTTAGTCATCACAATAAATCACATAGCATTATTGCTTGAAACTTAGCTCCCCAATGAATCTATTCATCCACAACAACTTCTTACACGCGTCAATTGTTGCAGTATACTCTACCTTTGTTATAGAAAGTGCAACACAGTTCTTCAGCCTTGATTGCCAAGAAATTTTTCCACCTGAAAATATTATTGAATAATTCGAATGGATTTTATGTTATCAAATATCTACTACAGGTAGCCAGCCAACGATGGTTCTCCATTTTCAAAAGTGAGTTTGTAATTTCAATTACCTTGTATGTATCTGATAATCCACTTTTACTACATCATACTGGTGGTCTCTACCTATATTTGAAAAAAATGGCTCACAACACCAATTGAATGAATTGTGTAAGGCCTTGTAAACACCGTCGCTTACATAAAACTTTTGAATAGTGAGGCATGCGGAACTCTATCCATGCAATCTATCTCATTCTCCGTAGAAGGGCTCTGTTGTGTACTTAGGTTAAGGTGGGTAGCAAGAGAATACCTCACCACTTTAGCCTTGTCTATATCAAACATATGCAACACATTTTCAACATATTGCTCAGGTTATATATGCAATATCTTCACAACTCTGTCACTAGTAAGTATGATGCCAAGAATAGTCTTCATAGGACCCAAGTCCTTCATTGAAAAACTTGACTTTATTGTTTCTTCAACATCTCAGCTTTGGAGACATTCTTGATAAAAATCAACATATTATCAACATATATGAATAGTATGATAGGTCAAATCGGTTGATAACCTTACTCCCTCATAACTGACTCAAATTTCTCGTACCAATATCTTTGTTCAACCTATATTGGCTTTGTGAATCTTGCACACATAGTCCTCATTTTCATGTAATTCAAAACCCCTCGGTTGCTTCATATAAATCTCTTTATCGAAGCCATCATAAAAATGCAATTTCCACACACATCTGCTTAAACTTCAAATCAAGACTAGCTGTTAAACCAAGAACAGTTTGAGTAGATGACATCTTAACACCCGGAGAAAATATTCTATCAGAACCAATCTCTTTCGTCTAGCTGAAATCCTTGATGACAAATCCACTCTTGTACAACAGATGTGAAATATTTTCTTTTTACTTCACTCTGTACACTCACTTGTTCTTTGAAGATCTTTTTCCTTTCGACAACTTCGCAAACTCAAAACTACGAATCATTCTCTGATTCATAGTTATGACCCTTCCACATGGTAGAAATGAAGTTAAGTGAGAATAAAGACCTGGTTGAGGAAGGTGGAGCGGAGGCGGGTGATGGTCACTCGGCAGACGGGGATGAGGACGATGGCCATGTTGAATTTGAGGGTCTCGGCCGAGGCCTTGGCGTAGCAGACGCAGTAGCCGCTTATCTGGTACAGTGGCACTGTCATGGTCTTGTTGAATTTCCAATGGAACAGCACATAGTTGACGATGACGAACACCAAGAACACCCACACCCTCTTCCAGTTCTCGTGGATCTGCTCTGTCTTTGTCGATATGAACCTGCTTATGGGTGTTCTGTACTTCTTCGGGATCATCGCTCTCGTCATTGACTCCGTCTGCTGTGTCGATAGCTGGTTCGCCTTCTCCGGCGACACCATTCCTCGAAGCAGAGTCTCCAGCTGCCACATCTGTCAATACACACCAACCGATCAATTCTGTTGCAAGAAAATGAAAACCGAAACCAACTAGTTCGAGTTTAAACCGGTCGTTTTTCGGTTTGGTTCGGTTATTTTTTTTTGGAATTACATCATATCCTAAATCTATCTTTTAACCCTTCCCCATCCAGATCACAATGGGGTTCAAAACCCAGACCTCTCCACTGATAGTATGAGGCTCAAACCGTTGCGGTGTCCCCTTGGGGACTGGTTCGGTTATTTTAACTGAACTTCTCATAGTTCGGGCCATTTTTACTTATTTTTTGTCGGAACAACATTTTTAGTGAAGATCGATGACTAATAATGAGCCACGTGTCCAAACGATCGGTTCAGTTTTTATCAGCTCTAGTTTATAAATCAGAACTAAACCGACAGAATTTCGATTTTGTTTATAATCGAACTGAACCCATTCGATTCTTTCCAATTTGATTATTTTTTGGGTCGGATTGGTTTGGTGATTTTTGGGTAGTCGCTTCGTTTGAACATAAAAGTGACCTCTATGTAGCCGCTGTGGTCAGGGTCGAGCTCTTCCATGATCAACGACGCATAGGTTTTTGCATGATCTTTGAGATTTGCTAGCTTGTTTGCCGATGCGCTCAACAATATAATCTGAAACAGCAATTTTTAAAAATGTTGAAAGAAAAAGGTTTAGTCACATTTGAACTTCAATTTCAAACGTAAGTCCCCTTTTTTTCACCTCCTTAACCTCATCTTCTGACAACTTTCCGTCACCATCCTTGTCACACCTACATAAATCAAAATTGTTCTAATGTTACATAAATTCTTTTTGCCCAAAAATTGTTCTAAACTTAATCAAATGGCGTGAATTTACATGTCCAAAAAAATTTGGAGACGAGAATCAACGTCTTTCTTACTCATATCCTCCCAAAACATTCTCAATTCTTGTATCGTAATTCCGTGTGTCGTGTCGATCCCTCTTCGCCTTGCCAGGGTGTCGAATAATTCCTCCGCAAATTCTTTCGACTCTCCCATTCCTACCATACCAGAAAATTTTAATTCTCCAAAAAAAAAAATTTTATTTTGGTGAGGAATTATAATTTTATACTCTAACAGGTACGGATGCAGGCTCCAAATTTGTCTCTAGGGAGCATTGCGCGGACGGCATTGGTGTGGAAGCGGCGCTCAATGGCCCGCCAGGCCTCGCCTTCTTGTCAGGTGGTGGTTCGCTCGAGGAAGCGCAAGCTCTGGAGGCCTCTGGCGGCGCTTGACGTCCGTCTCATCATTCCCACCGTGGGAGTCGTAGTCTTGGAATTCCGGCTGGCGGCGCCTGCTCCACCGGCGACGTGCCTCCTCTTGCTCGTGGCCCGCCGGAAAATGGACTCGCCGGAGTTGGTGCTCACGGAGGCGTTTTTGGGCAATTTGGGCATTCTGTTTTCGAGCTTCTCGTCATTGTCGATCTCGATGCTCAATTCGTCCCTTGACTTGCTCATGTTTCTGCCGGCGGTGAAGACCACGCCGGAATTGGTTAGTTGGTTGGTTTGTTATTGTTTCTTTTATGGGGGGTTAACAAGAATTAAGAAAAAAGGAGCTAATCGATGGAGCAGGGGATATGAATGAGAGACACACAACATTGTTGTTGAGATTGTTCTATTAATTGATTTGTCTAAAAATGGCAACGAAAGTCGATTCCTATATTTTTGTTTGTTGTTTGGCAAGAAACACACAAAATGACACTTATTTCTTGTGGATAGTGTTAGTCTATTGATGATTACAAGTGTTCATTTCAATTTAGGTTAATATGATATTTAATAGAATTTTCTCAATCTCACCCTAGTATGCAAATAACTTTTTTTGATATTTTTCTGATATTCCAATAACATTTCGGTTAATTTTGACGGCATTCCGATGGAAATTTGATCAATCTAATGATCATATATGTATCATGTAGAGAGAAAAAATCTGCTACAAATCAAATACAGGTGTCCAAACGTTCGAACTGTAAAATGTGTAGTGCAATGTTGTAGAACCATGTAAAATGTGTAGTGTAAAGTTGTAGAACGTGATAGATCCGCGCAAAATTGAAAAACTCTGTAGAACGTGTAGTGCAATGTTGTAGAACCATGTAGAACGTGTAATGCAAAGTTATAGAACGTGATGAACCCATAGAACCCTTAAGTGTGCGTTGTAGAACCTCGCTGCCATGTGTCGCACGCTGAGACAACGCGTGTCCAGATCCGCACTGATCCAACGACTGTAGAACGTTCGGACGTTCTACAATCGTTTGTGGTCGAATGTGCTCCATCATGTAAATCATATTACATATATTATTCTATTGTACACACAAATATATATCTCCAGTGTACAATGAAACCATCAAGTCATTTCTTCTATATGGTATCAAAGGTTGATTTGGGCATGTTGTGATGATCCACAATGTGATTTATTTGTGTTGCATTCTTGGTTCCTGATGAGATCTACGTGCGAGGCCCGCACGTGAGATGGAGTGTTAAAGTCTCACATCTAAAGAATGTGAATTTATTGACCACTTGATATATATCATGAGGCACCCACCTTTTAGTTTGAGCTTTTAGATAGACTCGCTCGTGTTGTGTTACTCAAGTGTGTAGCCGGATTTTCTACTTGTTCTACCAGAAACGTAGCCCATCGTGTCTGTTAGATTAATTATTTGTGTTCCCAAGTGGGCACTTTTTGTTTGGTTGGCTCTGGTGTGCAATCGTTTTTTTCCTTTTAAATCAATGTCCACTGATAAATTTTGGAAGGTCTCCGCAGTTACTTTTCGATGTTATCTTCTTAGTATAGACCAGAGGGGTACGTACCTCAATGTCCCCTATCAGAAGATTGTTAGTACTATACGTCGAAGAACCTTATTTTAATTGGATAGGATTCAGTATGGGGTTCAAGCCTGTCTTTCAACATAGATGGAGCAATAGTCACTCGACAGCTTGAAAGCAGATCAAAGTTCGCTTCAATGCCCGAAAAGACCAAAGTTTTATGTTGACTAATGTAGTTCTGATGATGTTGCATAACGATAGTCTATACTACACGGATGTGTACTAATTTATGATTGTCCATGGAAAGATAAACACTATATAAGTTCATGAATATATGTGCTAGGTTTTGTGAATACCATGAAACATCAAAGTGCTCCTTTTTTGTCACTGTTGCTGGTGAGAAAAGTAGCCAAACTTACTACGTTAAGGTTGGGCACATGTCAGAAACCGGACCTGACTCGAAATCATTATGTAAAGAGCTGGTTCAGTTCGGTCTCAATTTTTATTAATTATTTGATTTATAGTCCGAATTAGACGATCTTGATTCTCATTTTTAGACAAAAAATTAAACATTTGTAATTATTAAAGATTCTAACAAATCAAACGTCAAGACTTAATCATTATAACTCAATCGAATTATAAAGTTTGCAAATAAGATATTAATAAAAGATAAGTAACATATCCTCCTCGGGATCAATAACAACACACGTGGAACAGAGTACCGATTCGGTTTTTGACGGATACCCGGTGCATCTGTATTTTAAGAAGCCGAACCGAACCAGAATTGTTACTCACGATTTTCAGTTCTCGATTCTCTGGTTCCGGTCTCGATTCGGTCTCCAATTCCGAGTCTAAAATGCCTACCCCTATACTACATGTCTTATTTCCTCTCATTCTCAACCTAAATGGGAGAGTCGAGAGAGTCAATTAGTGGGTAGAGAAACATGTAAATAATCAATCAATTTAATTGATTGATTTCAGTGTATATTGTATAATATATTTTTAATTAAAATTCTTTTATTATATTTATAAAATATATTTCAAGTCCATAATTAAATTATAAAGTTATATTTTTAGGGGTAATTGCATATGATTACCTTTAACTATAAGTCACAAACACATGAAGCCGATCAAAAAAAAAACAAACACATGAATAACTAATGTTTTTTTTTCTTACACATGTCTACCCAAATAATGTTTTTACGGACATGGAGATACAAAAAAGGACGTAAAATTGAGTTCCTAATCTTTTTTGTTGAAATTTGAAATTCGATAACTAACTTGTTCATGATTATGTTGTAATTATCGATCTATTTTGAACCTTTCAAGATATACACAAAAATGGTTTTATCATGGCATGCTTGTGTTTATTTTCAAGATATACACAAATAATCCAGAAGGGAAGTAACCTATAATATTTTTTGGGATATTGAAGTAAAATAAATTAAGGCCGGTCAGAGCATTATTTGGAGTCATTCATCCCATACAAGGTTATGAAACTCGGAACTCGGACAAAAATCGACTCGGTGAAAATTGAGAAGAACTCGGAACTCGGGCAAAACTCGAAAAAACTAGGCGAACCTAGAAAACTCGCTTTATATTAAAAAAATAATTTTATATCTTATTTTCATATTAACCCAAAATTGAGAATCAAAATTATATTTATTATTCATAAAGAATCAATTTTCCCATTTTGAATCAGGCCGGAATATTCATTATAAAATAAACCAATTCATTTATTATTGATATAAAATTGAGAATCAAAATTAAATTTATTACTCATGAAATAATGAATTGTGATTGGGCAATTTCTACTTCTAACATTAATGAGAATATTGAGATGTGCAAAAAATTTATTATCTAATAAAAGCATTTCCAATTCCATATAATTTCACCAAGACAAATTGATATACACAAACAATTACTTTTTTTTATTGGTCCACCAATCCTTATCTTACTCGGAAAAAGCAATCTACAAGACTTCTTTTGAGACAAGGAAAGGAAATACTTTATTAAGGAATACTAATAGTCTCTCAAACAAATCAACGTGCAGCGAGTAGTACTCTGGTTTTCAATATTCAAAACAAATTTAAAAAGGGTTTTAAATTGAAACTAGAAGAACAGACCGGAGATGACCTGCGTGTGCGACTCGACGCGATGACGGCGGCCGGAAAGGAACGGGAGCTCTCTGTGCGATTCGAGATTCGCCGATAACCTAATTTCTTATCTGCTAGTGATTTGTGGTGAGTCCGTCTGATTTGAACGGATAATTTCACGATAAATACCTTTTTTCCCACAATTTGACCGGATTTAACCGAGTTTCAACCGGTTTTTGGCAAACTCGACTCGCTTAGGCCTGAATTCCCTGATTCCGGCAGGACTCCGGCGAGTTTCATAACATACTGATCCCATATAATTTGAGTGAGGTGAGTAAAGATAGTTTGGGGAGGAAAAAGGTTAGTACGGGTATTTTGGGGAGGAAAATGGTGAGTAACGGACATATTTTGGACGTTACTCAATTTCCCGTCCATTTTTTTATCTTCATGTTCGTAAAAAATTTATTTGAATAAACATACGTAAGAAAAAAAAATATTGAGTAGTCATATATTGTGTGACTAATAGTTAAAATTAACCATATGTATTTACCCTTATTATGTGACTAATAGTTAAAAGTAACTAGATACATTTACCCATATTTCTTATACAATATCAAATATGAATAAGAGTGAGAAAGAGTTTTAATCTATCCTCTTTGGACAATTTTAAAAGAAATACAAAGATAAGCATATTTTGTGAATATCAAATACTTTAAGTTGCTTTTCAATTTCGTCCCAAATGTCAATTTTCCAAAACAATATTGTTGTTCCAACAAAACACTAGGAAAATCAAATACTTACCAGTAACA
The DNA here is from genome assembly GCA_036897365.1 of Geranium brycei. Classification (NCBI taxonomy): domain Eukaryota; kingdom Viridiplantae; phylum Streptophyta; class Magnoliopsida; order Geraniales; family Geraniaceae; genus Geranium; species Geranium brycei. Next base: position 19,349 of record JAYMTP010000475.1, read on the forward strand.
CATTTACGGCCAGAACCAAAATATTTCCAACGAACTAGTCTGAAACTCCACAGGTTTCAAAAAACATACACTAATAATAGTGTAATATCACCAACAAACAACAAACAATAAAAGTGAAGACGGCTAAAGAGCACACATATATACTGTACACACTTTTTTTCTCTCACTATACCCTCATATACCTGATCTGACCGATCCTTTACTCCTAGTTAATGGCCGTTAGAGGAACTCTGGAGTCCCTCATGGATTGTGCAGCAGCTTCATACGTTAACTCGTTAACGTGTTTTATATCGCCATTTGGCTGCTTCAGAGACCTGGAGTCCCAGAACAACTTCACCAAGTCCTCGAATGCAGGTGTTCTCAGCTCTTCGATGGATGCTATGCTCGGTAAATTGAACATTCTCTTCTTTGGCGTTGAGCACGATGGTTCATCCACCTATTTCATCGCACAAAAAAGCCAACGTGCACATGAGGAAACATATATAGAATTAGTGTTCTAAAAATCCCGACTTCTCTGATTACTCCCCGATTAATCCTTTATTAATTCTCAATTAATCCTTGAGTCCGATTTATTTTCGATTAATCCTCAACTAATCCCCCAAAGGCCCTTTCCACCCGATTAGCGCCTAGCATTTTTTAGAACATTTATAGAATAGGCCCTTGCTATTAACTCTTGTAAGCAAACATGGCTAGAAGGGGGACTCTTGTCACATGCTTTTCTCATGTTAAATTGCAAGTTTTCAAGGTTTACCCAATTCATTACAAGTCAAAAAAAAGTCCTACTTTCTTGGTCTTGGGGCAAGGAAAAAAAGGCAGTGAACATAGGTAATCTTACCGTGTATTCGTCCAGGAGACATTTCCCGGCATGCTCTGTGATTTCAACTATTTGGTGGTAGTGGCCACCCTTCAGTTCCCTCAAGTCTCCGCAACATGGAATGATCATTGAATTGAGATTCTCGCTCGCATCATGGTCAAGTTTTAACGAATCTGCATTTTATCAACTAGTTATTTAAAAGTTCTGATACACTAATACAGAATTGAACTGAAAATGACAGTGGAATTTGATACTGACTGTCTATGGATGAGAAAAGGCCCTTGTTGGCAAGGTTTATATCTTCAAGTGCGGTTGATACAGCAGAAGAAAACCGATCCCTTAGAGTTCTATTGGCTTCCATTCCACCCCTGGTTGAAATGGAGCTAAATAAATTAACTCTTACATTGTCATTAATGATATATGCTGGATAAAAAGTAGTGTACCTAATGATGGAATCCACGGAATCAACATTGCTTCTCTCTAGAACGAGCAAGGATTCTTCAGCATTCCTCCACTGCTGTGCACCCATTTTTGTCTTCTGCAAACTGTAATTTGGAATGGAATACGATGATAAAAGAAGCGCTGCACGAAAGACTCAAGTAACTTTTCATCCCAGAAATAGCCATACCAGTTCTGAAGAACCTCTTCAAGGTCTCTCTTCCCATTTTCTACTGCGGAAACATCCTCGGTATAACGGGATTCTGTTTCTTCCACGTGAACCGTCCACTTGGCTTTAATGGAAGTAGTAGAATCCTTCATGGTTGACATTTCTTGCTGTAGCTTGCTGGTTCTGCTGGCTGCACTCTCCCGGAGATCATGCACTGACTGCTGCACCTACAGAAGGTATAGAGAAAAAAGGTTGCTTGAAACTTGACTGTACAGAAGTTTATAATTTATACAGAAAATCATGACATACCAATTTTTTCTTCCTAGCATTTGAGCTCGCAAGCAGCTCTGCCACCTTTGAAAGCAATTGTTTCTCCTCGTTGGCAGCACATTCCTACAAGTAAAACAAAGACATATTATATTTGGAACCAAAGTTTTCTTTTGGTTGAAAGCAAAACAAGGGCATAAAGAAAACGCGGCACTACAGGTTCACCACCTCAAATTTCTTTTCGAGTTCAAACAGTTTCTGGTGATGGACAGTTTGACTTTCTTCCACAATTTGAGTCACCTTGGATGCATGCATGTCTAAAGTGTTAAAAAAGTTCACAGTTAACTTAGAAATTGACCGAGTGGTTTCCACTGCTCTGCTATGTGCCTGTATTCAAATATTTTTGACAAAAAGGTACTTACTTTCAGGTTGTAAGTAATCAACCTACCATGAGTTGAAGGTTAAATAACAACAATGCATCCACCTATATACCTCAAGCTGCTGCTGTGCATATACAGTTAGCTTATCCTCCTGATTGTGAAGACTGCTTTGGAGATCATCAAGTATCGCATCGGCCTCTAAAGCAATTCCTTTGAAGAGCTGGATGATGCAAATGGGTCAAACACTACAACGAGGATGGTTGAGGATTGACTAAAATAAGCAATCGAGAAAGCAACTTACACACTCGAGGGAAGATGAATGCTTAGAGACTTCAGAATTGAGATCAGCAAAAGTTGCTGCACAGTTTCCATTGAGCTCTCCAGCCATATCATCCAAAGCTCTGATACCAGAACCACACAGATTCTTTAACTTTCCGACCCGGCCACGAAGTTCCTCGGTAGCCTAGAAGAATATCAGTCGTAAAGTTGTGATAGCTGACAAGCAAGTCAGAAAAACACCTCATTTCATCGTGTATTTTACCTCTGCTTTGGTTGATACAAAGGACTGCATATCTTCCTCCATGTCTTTCAGCTGAAGCTCCTGTTGTGTAACTGAAGCTGCCACAGTTTTATGCAGTAATTCAAGCTGTTGGATTAACTGAGACTGGAATTTCTGGATAAGCATTCGATTTCCATCTTCTATCTTGTCTTTGCGTTCTGAAAACCAACCACAAATTCCCAAAAACACCATTACTTTTGCACGAGAAAGTAATACGCAACCATAGTTTCTCCGAAATTTTAGCATACCAATTTTGGCATATAAACTGGAGACATCTGATGCAGCATTCTCTAGTTCAGCTCGTAGCTCAAATGCACGCTCAACAAGTTCTATCTCTGAGGGACGAAATAATGATGTTGAAAAAAAATGAGGATTTTTAAAAGGTGTGTAAAACAAGCCAACTGATAGACCAATTGGATTATAAAGTTAAATGGATAAGTACTGTGACAATGCAGATTGCTCACCAGATCTGAGGAGGTTAGTTATCAGAAATTCTTTCTCTTTTATTGTTGCATTTGCCTGCCTGTGTTTTTCTTCAAGTTCATATAGTACATGTTCAGTTTCCTCAAGTTTTTTCTGAAATTATGTTTAAAGATGTTTTAGCACAAGATGAGGACAGTTTAGGATGTTATTCAAAAAAATGATTGAAAAATCTGTAACGTCTGTAAGAAATATACCTCAGTTAATCCAAGTTTATCACTTAGCTCTGTAATCAAAAGTTGCTGAGAATTGTTAATTTCCTGAAACTCCAGTACTTGCTGCTCACAAGTAATAACATAACATTAAGTTTTATTCCTATGGGGGAATCCAGAAAGAATTATCACATCAAATTCTATGAAAACATACCTTGTCTTTGGATTCTGATACAAGTTCCATGCGTTCTATTTTTTCTGTCATTGCCTATGAAAAAGGCAAATCTGAAGAAAGTTAACATAGTTACCATTCATCATGAAAAATCATTGAAGTTAAGTAAGTTACCTTCTTCTCTGATTCTTCTTGAAGATAACGATCTCGTGGTATATAAATTCCATTCTTTTCTCTGGTGGCATATACCTCTATTCAAAATAAAATATATATTAACATATCAACAGCTCACTTTGCAGATCCACAGTTCAAATATACTATAACCATGTCTTTAAAATAATAAACTTCTTTTCCTGTGAAACAGCACAGTTATGAAACACTAGATGTGATATACCTTGTTTAAGACGGTCAATTTCAGAATACAGATCCTTGATCATAGCTGATTTCATCAACTTCTGATTGATCTGATGGCAAAATCCAACTCCAAAATGAGTAAATAAAGGATAATAGTAAATAAATTCTATAAGAGAGGCCACCAAAATTCTGACCTCCGGTTTGTTCTTGATATTTTTGGCACGATGAGCATAATCCAAAGTGCTAAGTGTTTCTTCCAAACAATGTATGGAAGGAGATATTGTAGCAATTATGCAAGTCTTCGTTTTTCCTCCCAATGAATCCCTCAACAACCTCGTTAATTTGCTATCTCTGATATTTCCAGCAATGGTTAAAACAATTAGTATAACTTTCAAGGAAACTAGAACCAAATTGGTACACGACTGACGATAGCTAATACCTGTATGGAATATGACCTGAATGTTCAACAAGTGCATTAATGACACGTCCAAGCGTAAGCAGGCTCTTATTGATCTCCCCAGCTTCCCTTGCTCTACCCTGCAGAAGATCATTGATTTCATTTAGATGCAATCAATCAACTTCCTACAGTTTACACTACAACCTTTTTACTTCATCGCATTCAACATGGCTTAAGAGAATTAAAAATATTGTGAGTTGGCTCTTACATCTCTAGCGCCAGATCGTGAAATATTCTCAGAGCCAGCAAGATCAACAAGATTAAGCTTCCCACATTTAATCATTTCCTCTCCTTCTGGAGTACACTCCTTAATGTGAATTGTGATGGAAAATATCGAGTGAGAACGGCTGCTCTGCTTGTTAAGAAGAGTCTCCGCTGTGCGCCTTTTTGCAGAACCTTTCTCTAAAATTTTGTAAATTTCATTTGCAGTACAAACAATCTCTTCTTCTAAGCCTCTGACAAACACCCCACCCTTACCATCCTCCATAAGAGCAATGGGTTTCTTAGATTTATCGTCAACAAATTTTGAACTTTCCTCCAGTGTCAGAAGATCTGTTATTTCCTCGTTGTACAACTCCAAGAATGTAACTTTCATGCTATATTCTGCATTTTGTGCTTCTAATATTTCAAAAATCTGTTTAACTGCTCTAGGGATGACACCTGCATCACTTGGGAATTCTCCATTCTACCAAGAAAAGGACATCAACATCAATCAAATGCTGCAAAAGGTTAAGGATTAATATCTATAATTTGCTTTCTTTAACAAAAATTATACCCTTTTCCTTGCTCCTCCTTCCATTGTATATGTTTTCCCTGTTCCTGTTTGACCGTAGGCAAATATAGTGCAGTTATAGCCCTCCAGAACTTCATTCACAATCGGAGACACCGCTTGATCATACAAGTCCTTTTGCTTGGATGTTGGACCAAAGACCTAAATAGCATTTTCAGGTTTTAAGTTTTTCTAAATTTCAATTTTCAGCAGTATCACATAAAACTAGATATCAACATTAACTTCATATATGATAGGATCCAAGAAGAACCAAATGCATAAAAGATAAAGGAAACTCAAAATAAAAATTTGTAATTAGCACGCAAACAAGAAGCACAAACCTTGTCAAACATAAACGTTCTATCAATCTGCTTGTTAGCTATATTCTGTATTGCGGAAACCTCCCTTCTACTCTCATGACAGGATATTACAACAGGTGTATGGATCCTCACCTCATCATCACTCAATGGCCTACAATTGCAAACCCAGAAAGCAAGCTTAAATTTTAAAAAAAATACATCACTAAACTCAACAGATCACAATCATCACACGAAACACAACACTAACCTGCATCGTAGAAGAACCTGGACATTAACACCCTTGTCTTTATCGTGCTTGCTATTGGAATTCGACTCTGCTGATCGCAGATCTCGGCTGACCTTATCAATGGACCTGGGAGTCTGCAACGGTGAAGAAGACACTACTACCCCTCCTCCTCCTCCTCGCCTTTGCTGAGATTGATTCTCCATTTCCAAGTTCTTTCCTGAAATCAGAACATACATCACACTCATGTTCACTTCCCCAATTTCCCAATTTCCCAAATCGACAACAAATCTGTACATTCTCCCACCAAAAAACACACTATAGCTGTACAGATTATACAGATTCACTAATCTAGAAGCTGAATGGCGCAGAAGACACAATGCAACAGAGAAAAATCGAATTGCTCATTTTCAAACCTCGGATCAATTCACCGACTCAACACAGCAACCGAGCCAACTCAACTCAACTCCACACAGCACAACACAAAATCGAACAAAGACGCGAAAAAATGCAGAGAAAACACACAAGTAAAAATTGTGGATGGATCGAAAATCGAAAGATGGCAAAGAGAACGTACTGTGAAAGTTGAATCAAAGGGCCTGCCTTGGAAGAAGAAGAAGATGCAGAATTCAGATTCTTCACACTACACAATGCAGGCGATTTCTACAGAAAGAAACAGAGACGAAGCACGAGAGCGAGAGCGAGAGAGAGAGAGAAAATGGCGATTTCTTCGCTACTGAGAGAGATTTGAAGATTATTGGATAGGAGAAGCAAGATTCAGTAGAAGAAGAGAAAGCGAGTGTTTGTTTTCTATTTCTTTTTTAAAAAAAATTGAAATGACTTAACGGTGACGTTTTGGGTTTCTGGAGACTGAGGTGGGGGCTTTTTCTAACGGCGTCAATGTTGCCGTTTATGTTCCATCGTAATTCACAAAAACTCGACCGTTATATGTATTTCACAAAATGCTAGTAATTAATCTTCTTCCTTTCTTTGAATTTTTTTGAAATGGAACTGGTTCTGTTACCTGTGAAATGCCCTTCTCTTTCCGTCTAATTACAGGAGTGCCCCACCTATCAGATTAATTTTTTTTTAAATCATCAAGTCATTCAATATTCATATCAAAGTAGGTGGGACAATTCTCACACCATAAATTAAGAGTTTACAAGACCTCACAGAATTATGCAAGCCACGGCCTTCAACACGATGGCTAGAGAGACTCCGTGATCATACTACGGAACCCATGAAACTCTCGTTAACAACCCTGCAATCAACAGAATCCATACAACTGATAAAGAGTAGGATTGCCGACTACTAAGAAGTAGAAAATACAAATAAACACACATGAATATACATAGAAACAAACACAACCAAACATCAACTGATGTGAGGCATGATTAAGTCGGATATCTCCGGGTACCACGGTGAGATTCAAATCTTGGACCTGAGTTCAATGAGCAAATTTTTATTTATGCTCTAAATTACTGGGCTAACTCATTGTGGTACCTATCAGGTTAATTAAAATATAATTAGCGCATTTTATTTATCTTAGCCAAAAGTTTTTTAACATTTTACACACTTTAAAAGAAAATTGTGTTTTTGAAAGTTTTTAATCACTGCTTATATTATCAATTTATGTATTCAATATTTTTGAGGGCTCGTGTTCACAATTAGAAATATGTTGTGTTCATATTATGCAATATATTGTGCTTGGTAAACAATTGTGTTCATATTTTAATATGTTTTTACATTATTTACTTTTAGCAATTTTGTGTTCAGTTTTGTCAATAAAATTATGATCAAAATAATTTTTAAGGGGACACGGTTTGAGGCTACACACTTGCTGTAAATTTGTATTTTTCTGTGATATATGTTGTCAAATCTACTAATGCTTTTGAAGAATTATGTGAAATGAAGTATATCCTTAAATATGTTTTTGACTGCATATGAAAATATATTTTAAAACTGTAAAATTAAAGTAATAATAGGTAATCATTTTATTTATAAATTTTTGTAAACACTATTTTAATAATTATCTTCACATTATTTTATATTACACTTGAACACAAGTGGATAATCTAGGCATCAAGTATTTGAAACTTTCCCTACAAAGTATATTCATCTTCATTTTCACATTATTTTATATTACACTTGAACACAAGTGGATAATCTATGCATCAAGTATTTGAAACTTTCCCTACAAAGTATATTCATCTTCATTTTTATTACCAGCTTGAGTGTAAGTTAGTAGCTGGCACCGCTCGCTCTTTATTTTCAGACTAGGGTTCGCGACTCTTCAAAAATATTTGAATGGAATGAGTTTATAGGTAGCTAGGGAAAGAAATGTAATATTCAAAAAAATCTTCATTTTTGTGGTACATAAAATATTAAATTTAATATCTTCGATTAAGAGAGAGCGTACAAAATGGGGCTATCACAATGTGCGACGTGTATAAATATATAGTTATTAAATATATGGTCTCTGAGGGAACAACCTCACACTATTTATGGAGAGGTCTTGATTTCGAACCTTCCATACCTCTCCACTAATAGTGCGAGGCTCAAACCGTTGCAGTCCCCTATTATATGATATTTTGAATAATTTTATTCAAACCGAACAAAATCATAATGACAATTAAATCTTGTAACTGGATTTTAAATAACTACTAACAAATTTTTGAAATGTGAACTCTTTTGTTTTAGACAGTGTAATTAATAGTGTTGGCATGAAAGACCAAAAATTAGATAAAATGGATCAATGTGGTTTCATCAATATCATTCCTAAATTAGCATGCAGCTATTAAATTTGCAGTTATGATGAGAATATACTATTCTTCCTAAAAAATAAAAGTAAAAATGGGTAAAGTTATATTAGTGGAGGTAATGGCTAATAAACAAAGGAAAAGCATGTGATGTTTGTATTTTATGTGATTTGGGCAACAATATGGTAACAATTGACAATGACAGAAAATCAGAAACAAAAGGTGGGTGTGGTGTGTGTAACAAACATGAACAAAAGGCTTCTATGAGCTTTAATTGCTCACCTTATCTTCATCCCCAAACAATCCCTCTTATGTCAACATGAAATATGTAATTTGCTTCTTCTTCTCATTCATTTTTAAAAATGACAAAAAACTTTTTTTGTGCGTCTAACTCTCATTTGTTGACTCAAGCAATGACAAGGTATCTTATTCATCTATTTTGTTTTGAAGTGTCAATTATGCATGTCAAGTGTGCTTCAAAAATAATTTGAAAATAATATCAATTAATAAAACAATTTAAATGACATATATTGTCACTTGAGTTACATAAGACTTATATAACTTATGTTTCTTTAATAATTATATTATTATCCTGTTTCCGCCATAAAACTCTCTTCTCCCTATTAGCAGGGTCGAACCATGACCTCGTCATTGTGGGTGAAGTTAAAAGCGTTGGAGTGTCTTCTTAAGTATTCTTGAACTCGTTGGTTAAGAATAATTAATTGTTCTTGTATCATCGAGAATGTACAAAAATAATGTGAATAAAAAGTCCCAAAAAATTCAATTTGGTCCAAGAGTATAATAACTCATGAACAGTCTTGAATTGCTCTAAAGACTACCTTACTAAATATGATTGTTAGTGTATTTCCTATTTTAGTTTAAACATGTGAGTAATTAGGTTTCTTATTCAAGATTTCCTATTTTATTGTCACAATTCACCGTTTATAGGATATTATAATATTAAAAAACATCAATCAATAAACAAGATTGTAAGAAATTTAACATGGTATCAAAACTTTGTTTTCAAGCTGCTACATCGTAGTAGCTCAAACACTCAGAAACATCACCACTAAGATTTATTAAGCTTCTTCTTCGATTCGTTCAAGCACCTCCGTCCAGATCCCCCCACCTCCGTCTCGGCTATCAAATCAAGCTAACACCATTGCACCAGCTCAACCGAACTCCAAACACCGACGAACTTGACACAATATTATTATGTGAATCTAAATTATTTGAAGACTTTGAGAGTAAATGAAAATAAAACTCAAAAACAATTTTATATTATATATAAACTATGTTGTAACTATTAGAATAGAGGATTGAGAAGTCTATTAGAAGTTAGAGGGTCTTTGGAAGAGAAGTTTGAGAGAAACTCATTGAAGAGAGTTGTGGCTTTTTTTATGAGAATAAAAGATAAAAGAAAATGAAAAGAAATATAATTTGCACGTCCTCATATTCGCGAGATAGAACCAAACTCTAATACGATATTCGAAAACCAACTTAACTACAAGTCTAAACTAGTTGAAGAACTAATTATAATTTTATATTCTAACAATAATAAATTAAAATTTGAAGACTAAATAAAATAGATGGTTGGCAGTTCAATCTCTGATTTAAGTTTATGGGTAAATTGGGATTAATTAAAGATATGTGATGATGAAAAGAAGGGAAGGGACAGTGTGGGGTTGGAATGCGATAAGGCTGCATAGGGCATGTGATCAAAACAAGAGACCACATGTGTCCGTTGGTACCGAATCCTTCCTACCACATTCTTAATTGTAATGCTCACTAATGTGTGTTTCCAAATCCAGTCACAAATAAGCATACTTAAGATTAAGATGAAATTACACCTAACTCAATTTTCGCTTCACTACGGTATATTTTAAGGTATATCAATTTAATACGGTAAATATTATTTCGTATTTGTATTCAAGAGAGAGTTAAATATTAGTGTGAAATATCTAAATTGTCCTTAAATTTAAAATAATTGTTTAAATAATAAAATATTTTTTAATTAATTCCATCGTAAGTGCATTAATATTAAGTAGTAAATTTCCCATCTATTTTAACAGAACTAGAGGTAAAATATTATTATCGACAAGTATATCACAGTGAACTATAACTTCCTTTAAGATTATTAATAAAACTCATTGGATCTGTACTCAATGGATGTTTAAATTTTATAAACCAGGCTATCTGCTATGGTTTAACAAAATTTTAAACATGTGCTAATTTTTTGAATGGTTTATTATTATTTTGATTTTTAGACAGATTATAGTATAAACCAGCCTACTGAAAATATCTTGTTTTATATTTTAAGGAAAATGGTAAAAATACGCTCTATACTATGAGTTTATTACTATTTTATAATAGGATATTGTGTACTTTGTTAATGATAAAAATGTGTGTGAACTTTGTTTTATTATGCAAAATGTGTATTTTTACAAAATGAGAAAATGCCCTTAGAATTAAGAATGATTTTTTGAAAAATTAAAATTTTATAAAATTTGTATGTTTAAATTTAATAATTGAATATTTTAGTTAAACTATTTTAACTTAGAAATTATTGTATAAAAAATTTAATTATTAATTTTAAGAGTATTTTTGTTATTTTATAAAAAAATATATACATTTTGCACGACAAGGTAAAGTTCAGAATTTTTTTCCGTACCAAAGTACACAACACTCTTTGTTTTGTGACATGGTATAGAACATATTTCTCCTATATTTTACCGGTAGGTTAGATAGTTTATCCTAATAATTGTATAGATTACTTTCTATTTTTGTTTTTAAGATCGGAGATCACACCTAGGGGTGGGCACATTTTATCCAAAATCGGATCCGAACCGAGATTCAAATCAGACCGAAACCAAAAAGTCGTAGGTGTTGGATTGGATTTGGGTTTGAAAATTAAGAACCGAATCAATTCGATTCGGGTCCGATTCTGAGAGTATAGAACCGTTGAATAACCGGTTTAGAACCAAACCGGTGCATGAGGTTTTAATTTGTATTTTTTGTAGTTTCAATTTGAATTTTTTGCTAAAACATGTTTAATTATGTATAATTTTGCCCATTGAACAATGTACAAATATCACGATAATTGGGTCTAATTAGGCATAACTAGGAAATTAAACCGGAGAACCGAACCCTAAATCTCCCAATTACTCATTAATCGGGTTTAATTGAGTAGAATCGGAAACCGAGCCGGATAACCGGATTGTATCCAACATATTGGATCGGTTTTGGGTCTCCAAAATAGAGGACCGGTTATTCCGGTTCTGATCGGTTCGGGCGGTTCCAGAACCGTGCCCAGCCCTAGTAATCTATAATTTAATATAAATTAGGGTTTGATTGATTTAAACGGTCGATTGCTCCTACATACGGTGGCTTAGTCTTACATTCTTAGGGTCACCTTTTTCTTTAAGGCCCATCACCAAATCTTCAACCTATCCTCTCTTTTTGTTTCCTCCAAAACAGAACATTGGATCTTTACACCATTTGGGCAATGGAGTGATGACCATTTGGATCATCTTCTTTTGTTTCACTACTCTTACTTGCGACGCACTCCAACCTTCTGCGTATTCTTTACTTCAAATGAAAATGAACATAAAGAATTTACACATGCAAACATAATCTCCACTTATTATTCTTTGACCGACTTTTGCTCTTAAAGACCAATTGGCTCTTTCCTCTGTTTGAGAACGTGTTCGTCTTGACCAACTATATAAGTTATAACTTCTTTCATACCGACCTTTGGGAAATGTGTTATTAGTCTTTTAATCCTTTTTATCAGCATTCAAAGGACAAACCCGAACTTCGCTTATGTTAGTGTGAGCTATTTGCCACTTGACCCAACTTGTGTCGTGCAACTTTTGCTATGTGCTACAGGGAATCAACTTGATACAAAAGATCACGCCTCTAAACGCTTCACAAGCAAGCTCAAACTAGTCGTCAACGTGCTTATGAAATTTAAACCTCGCTCTCGTCTTCACCGTCTGTGAATTAAAAAATTTAGTTGAGTTAATTTACAACATGAATCACTGTCACAAATTCAAATCCTAATCGGGTAACTTGGTTGGTTAAGACGAGCACTGCCTAGCAAGAGATCTGATGCTCAAATTGTGATTGGGCAGAGGTCTATCGCAAATAAAAATAAAAACAAATTCAAATCCTAAGGTGGAAGTGAGGTCCATATAAGTACCTCAGCATCCATGGCCAGCTAATGAAGGGGACATGATATCGTAACTGTTTGGTTGTGTTGGCAACATTATATGACCAATTATAGGAGTGTTCACAACTGATGGGGTATTGGGAGTAGAAGATAGTTTTTAAAAGAACAAAAGTTGATTTTACAGATGATCTGAAGAAACAATTGAACCAAAATCAGACGGGACAATTTTTTAGGGATCAATTCACTCTACTAAGTGCAGCCCGAGCTAAACAATGAGTTGTGCCGTTAATTGAATGTCGGACAAAAACTAGCGAAACATTGGGAAACCCTGATAAAGACCGCCTACGATCAAACAAGATGAACCCCTTTAACCCTAGCAATTGATTGTCAGTGGTCACTTCATGTATCACTCCCTGAAAATTTGATTCCACCTGCACACTCGGCCGTTGACTTTCTCCGGTCTATTTCAAAGCGGTCTGGATGACAAGGACTTCTACCAGAGATGGGTGAACGCATTCCTTTCCTCCCAAAATTTTCTCACCCAACACCCTGCCTCGAAAATCTCTGACCACCAAACTTAACACGTACTTCGTCGACTTCATTGTCATCATTCAACTTTATTGTTCCCTACTCCGTTGGCCCACCCTTCTAGATTGGGGCTGGCAACCTTCGCTGAGGCGAAACCAACCCTGCCACCCTCCAACTCCCAATATTCCTCCTCGCCTCGAAGGCCACATTGATAGGAGAAAATCTTGCCCAACGTCAAACCACTTCATTTCTAATGCTCCAAATGACTCACATAATCAGTGTCAACTCTAACATCACCTATAACCCTCTGGCATTAATATTATTGGCCAGCTGAGTAAACACACAAGCTTCAGATCCTAGTATCCAAATCAAACCCGCTATGGTTCATACACGCTTGATAAGAGAACAGTCAAACAGAACATGGAAGATCGTTTCTCAAGCCACATTACAAAAAGGGCAGACGCAATCCAGAGGGATCCCACGGAAAGTCAGGGTGTCCCTTATCAGAAGGCACCCTGAGGCAACATGCCATAAGAAAAACCGAAATTTCGGCTGAACCCCCAGACTCCATATTGAAGCCTGCAAAGAGATATGATGTTCCGGCCTCCAGAAATCCCCCTCCGCCACCATGCGCTGATAAGAGCTTTTCACCTAATACACCCATGTTGTTCTCTATCCAATACCAGCAATTCAATTCCCGACTTCAATTCCCGACACTAGTTGATTATAACTGAAAAAATTAAATTCGCCTATCGACCATCCAAAACGGCCCAAATAAGTTCTCATTCCACTCTCTTGAAGTTAATTTGTAGATCTCATTACATGCAAGAGGAATACTTATAAAAGGAATGATTGCACCTATGTACACCTAACTAAACATGTTTTTCACATCAATATATCAAAAGTTTTATTTATTTTGATAGTCCTAACACCAAATATTCATTTTTGGGGTAATTACACATAAGTGTACCCAACTATACGTCATTCTCACACAAGTACACCTAAATATAAAACTCGATTTTACAGTCACCCAAATTACATTTCGTCT
>JAYMTP010000476.1:0-33397 GCA_036897365.1 Geranium brycei
AATAACAAAATATGAGTATCGCTTCAGGCCCCGAGAATGCTAAAGTCGCCCCTGTTTAAATGTTTAGAAATTATGTTATGTTAAATTTTGGGTGATAACTTTTTTTTACCGTTGTTAAGGATGACACTGTTGTCCATTTCCGATGGAGACCCAATGTCATGTCCCATCTCGATTTAAAATAATATATATTTAACGCATATTTATTGAAAAATTATATTTTTCAGTATATATTTTATTAAAATAATATTTATAATATAATAAATATTATTTCCCAAGACAATAATCAGTAACCACATCTTCTTGTGAAATATAGAAAAATCGAAAAAAACAAATCACAGCCACAGGCGTTTTGGGGCAGCAATTGGTGAAAGGAACAAGCGAAGAAGAGGAAGACTCGCCGGAAATTGGATATGCAGCGTCGTTTTCGTAGCTGTGAATCGATGGCGCGAAGCTCTCGACTGAGCTTCTTCTTCTTCATGAGGTTTTGGCGGGAACAAGAGCTCGGGCATAAACTAAAATGGCACAAATAATATGTTATTTTAAAGATCGATGACTTTAAATGAGCTGTGCCCAAATCGATCAAATTTCCATTCAGTTATTTTTTTTATCGATTTCTATTTTATAAACCGAATTGATGGAGGTTTGTTTTGGTTTTGAATCAAACCAAGTCGGCTCTTTTCAGTTCAGGCTAATTATTTTTGGCAGCCCTAATACTCAATCCGAAAGAAAACGAAAATCACAACTAATCCCAAGCCTTTTATCATCCTTGTAGAAAGATAAATTACCCAAACACGACAGAAATCCAAGTAAATGACAAGACAACAAAAATCTCCAAACCAGACAGGGACTCAGTATCCCCGATCCAACAAGGCAAGGACGAGATAACAAAAATCCCGACCCAAAAGAATGGCCGATTTCCTCAATCTTACGTGTTGGAAAAAAAAATCACTCAACACTTCTTAAGCCCGCCTTTTACCATCCTCATAAAGAAATAAAATACCCCAAACCCGACAAAAACTCTGGTAAGAAACGAGATGACAAAAATCCCAAACTAGCCAGAGACCTAATATCTTCAATTCAACTAAGTAATGAACGAAGATCACTAAATCCACTGTATTACTATCCCTGTATAGAGATAAAATACCCGAACCCAACAAAATTCTAATATCCCCAATCTAACAAAGTAGGAGACAAGGTCACTAAACCCGTCTCCAAATAAGGCAAAAAACCCAACAATGCACATGTGCATACAAAATGTGCCAAAACCACTGTCTTAAATACATCGCAAAAACTACTCAATTCTGAATCCAATGTACGTTTCAGAGGCAAATTCTGTCACTGACTCATTACAACAGTTCACATATTACACACACAACTCAAGCAAAACCCAAAAGGAACACGAACATAGTAAAATAGGACGGAAGGGAAAGGATCGTTGCCTGCTGCAACTAACCGACTCGTCGTTTATGCATTTTCTGTCTCAATCCTTTCAATCCTACGTCTCTATGCTCGTTTTTACTGCTACAGCGCCAATACACTGTCTGCATCCTCTGCGACAGAACTAGAGACCTAGTTTTGAGAGAAGGTCGCGCCATCTTGGAGTTTCCTCGTCGAAGATGTAGGTCAATGGGGATATTAGGACCCCACTACCTCCAATCTGCATCAAATGTGCAAAACACAAGTTTTTGTGGGTCAACGGTGCAAAAGTCTTATATGCAATGTAGTTACGATTAGTTCTGTTAAGTTATGGTACTAACCGCTCGAAGCTGTTGGACAGACTTGTACAGCGCTTTCTTGGGCACGCATATGACTATTGCATAGTAATCGGCTGTTACCTTCCCATCGCGCTTGCAGAACACGGGACTTACAGTTGGGCCCTACATGTATAAAGATAACGAACATATAATCAAGATTTCATGACCTCTCGTAAGGTTTATTGGTCTAAAATAAAATGACGAGCAGATAGTCGACGATTTTATGAACTCGCATGGTTTCTTGGTCTAAAATAAGATGACAAACGTATAGTCAAGATTTTATGAACCCCGTGTATGGTTTCTTGGTCTAAAATAAGAAGGCATGTAGATAGTAAAGATTTTATGACCTTGTATGGCTTCTCGGTCTAAAATAAGATGACGAGCAGATAGTCAAGATTTTATGACATCTCGTATGGTTTATTAGCCTAACATAAGATGATGAGCAGATAGTCAAGATTTTATGACATCTCGGATGGTTTATTGGTCTAAAATAAGGTGACGAGCAAATAGTCAAGATTTTATGACCTCTCGTATGGTTTCTTGCTCTAAAATAAGATGAAGAGCAGATAGTCAAAAGTTTATGACTGTATGATTTCTTGGTCAATAAGATGACATTCACATAGTCAATATTTTATGCTCTCTCGTGTGGTTTCTTGGTCTAAAATAAGATGACAAGCATGTAGTCAAATATTTATGATTTCATGTATGGTTTCTTGGTCTAATATATGATTTGTGTATGTTAAGCCTCACCTGCAACCCTGATAACGATGTCTGGCTCAGTATTCGTTCAGCAACTTCCTCGGCGCTACTACCCCTCATATTTGCAGTCACCTGATATGGAAGTGTGAATCGATAGATACTGAGGGAATAAGAAAAAAAAATGGCCGAAATGGTAGGTGCATACCGTAAATTGACCAACTGCCCTCAAATGCGCTTCCAGTCTTTCAAGCATCTCGTGAGTTATGTCCAGCACACCTTTCCGTTGGATCAATGCTTTTCTGGTTGCAACAAGAATAGCCTGATAAACATGAAATCTATGAGATAAGCCAACATACGGTGAAGGCCTGTAAAAGGATTCTAAAGATCGCAACATCACGAGCTAGGAGCAAAAGGCCACGGGGTATTGGCTAAGTTTGCTTACCTGGCTTTCCAAGACGGTTCCACCATCGATTTCTTTCAGGTTGTTCTCTCTCAATGTCGTTCCACTACTAACGAGATCCAAGATAGCATCGGCTATCCCCATCTACATCGAAAAGGAAGACAAACGGTTTATATAAGTATTCTGAGATGATTGCACAGTGAACCTTTACCGATCATAGGATGATTACGCCGATAAAATTAACCAGCAAACAAACAATTATCAGGTAAAAATATGAAAAAGAAATGCAGAAAAAGAGTATTTAAACCATTACAACTACATTAACTAATATCAACACCGCTATTCAACTTCGTATGGATTTTTTTAATCAGCAAATTACTTTATTGAAAAGTAATAAATCATTACATTACCACCAGCTATCACCCGAGGAGGGTGGATAGAACTGAGGGAACTTCGTTTGGATTAGGCTTGTTAAATTTACTGGTAGTGAACCCTCGGGAAAATGAAGAAGAAAAATTTACAAAAGAAACAATACGCATTGTGCCAAATATTATAGAGCTCAGATAACAATACCAAAGAGTAACAATTCTCATTTAGAACGTGGAAAGAGAAAAAGGTAAATCTCACCGCAGGCGCTGCTTCAAGAGCCCCATCAGCAGTTGAGAAGGTCACGTGCTCCAACCCGTTCTCTTTAACAAACTGAGGACCCAGCTGAGAAGAGAACAAAACAAAATCCAAGTTGAACTCAATATCCAGAAGCCAACAAAAGAAAATCGTATGCATGTAAAGTCTGAAATGAACTAGAAACGTGTTTCATACATAAGTGAAACCAGTTGCGACTCGGAGAGGTTTCTCGTCTGTCCACTGCGGCATCTGTGCCAGTTCCTTCATTGAATTTATATTCTCAAAAATTCCATATTTCGGTATCTGAGAGAAGAAAATAGTCAGGAGATAATTCCCAATTAAAACTATGCAAAAAACAGTTTGCTGCAGTTAGCTAAATATAGAAGATAAAAAACAACTTACCGCGAAGGATAAGCGGCAATCTCCGTAATCAAGAGCGTCATGAACAATGATAAGATCTTCATTTCCCTGGAAAAAGTAGCTCCAACAAAAGTCCTATGTTTAGAAGACTGAGGGCAAAATGCAATGAACGTATTCTACTCTCTAGAAGACATGCAACAGATAAATCCATATTCCAATTCTTCTTTCAACGTCTAATTAGTTAAAGAATATGAATACATTTAAGATATCAGACTACATGCAGCAAAACATACTCGTGTTCCTCTCCTGCATAGAAATGATATCGTTATTTACTTTATCAAACTGAAATATCAATAATTGTTTGATAGTCTGTCCAAGGCAAACCCAAGATTTATAGTTCTTAAAAGAGGGGACTTGACACATAAATCTACAAATACTATGCCACACATAGTGCATACTGCTCAAGCATACTTTACAATTGCAAGGTTCTTAAAAGATCAAAAAGAGAATATTTTACTACTTGGAATAGTTAAACATATATGACCTCTACACAGAGAGTAGTTAAGCAGATAGCATAAACATGGAAACTAGCTCCAAAAGGAAGGACATTTGTTTATTTTCAAACTTTACAAACAAACGCCCTCCTAGTTAAATAATGCAAACACCAAATTGACCGAGTGGCATGAAATGATGTATGAGAATTTCACCATAGACCTATGCACATAAAATGTGTAAGCGCTTACCTGCCCAAATTCACTGAATGTATCCAAACCTACAATACCAAGATCTAGATCTCCGGATATCAACTTCCGCACAATGTCCTTTGGCCTCTGGAACCACACTTCCAAATTGGAAAGCTGAAAAGTATTTGAAAACAAGAGATAGCTTATTAAGAGGCATGTAGATGGTTTACATAGTCAAAAACTATAAGGACACACCTGCGGAATCTGAGCAACATATTGCCGAGGATTGACCTGCTTCACTGAGAGTTGACAATCCTGGCCAAATATAAGAAATCGAAGTGGAAAAAAGTCAGAACCTAGTAGACAAGAGAGCTCATTGAGAACTAATACATATACTTATAAACCATGTATGTCCTTAAATGTGATAATCCACTAACCAATCAGACAAAAACCAATGGCATACAAACTTAAGCTAAATTATGATTTAGCAACTAACAATGATTCACAACTTTGCATACTCAGATTATGAAAGTACTAAGAATGGTCACAATTTCCAGTGTTGTATCAACAGTAACTTAGCAACATGCAAACTCCAATTCAATCATGGAAATTTATAGTTTGAACACTCCATAGTTCAAATGCCCAGAATTAAAGTTCCATCATTTTCATCTGCATGTCACTCATTAACCCCAAAACTCCAAGCCCACCATGTCAATTAAGAAATTCATAAACCACTAGCCAATCAGACAGAAACCAATGGAATACAAACTTAGAACCTCAAAATCTCAAGCTTCTGTTTGACTAAGCTAGATTGTGATTCAGCAACCAACAATATATCACAGCTTTGCATACCCAAAATTACAAAAGAATCAACACAATTTCCAGAATGGTATCAACACTAACTCAGCAACATGCAAATTAAGAAGAGCTTGAACACTCCATAGCTCAAATACCCAGAATTCAATTTCCATCATTTTTACCTGCATATCACTCATTAACCCCAAAACTCCAAACCCACCATGTCAATTAAGCAATTCATAAACCACTATCCATTGCCAATCAGACAGAAACCAATGGCATACAAACTTAACACCTCAAAGTCTCAGTTTGACTAAAGCTAGATGATGATGCATCACAAATTTGCATACCCGAATTAAGAAAGCACTAAGAATCACCACAATTTCCAGAATTGTATCAACACTAACTCAGCAACGTGCAAATTTAGAGCTTGAACACTCCATAGCTCAAATACCCAGAATCCAATTTCCATCATTTTCACCTGCTTGTCACTCATTAACCCCAAAACTCAAAACCCACAACCCAAATCAATAAACCCATAAGAAACCCCAATCTCCCCTCCCATTTCCTCATTTTCCGAGCGGCCAAACAGGAAATCACCTTGAGGAGATCAAGAGTATCTGCGGCCATACGTCCCTTGCTGGGCAATCCGAGCCGAATCTCGCTCCTCTCGACCACCCTCCCCTCCGGATTGCCATTGAGCACCGCCACCTGAGACTGCGAAATCGCCGAGCAAGAGATTGAGTTGGGCTGCTTCGCGCGAAAAGACGCAAACGACGACGACGACCACGCGACGGCGAGCGATGGCACCGGCGAGGAGAGGCATTGCTGGCACGGCGGCGAGAGGACCGGCATGGTGGTGGCGCGTGGAGGAGGAGGAGAGAGCTATGGAACCGCCGCCACAAAATTGACGAGACACTGTGTCCTGTCGATTGGTAGAGAGAGAGAGAGTGATGATGTAGAAGACGAAGTATTGGATATTCCCCGTTTTACCCCTAATATTTCATGGTAATTACGATTATGTGTATTAATGAAGTTTGTAGAATTAATTAAAAAGATAATTACAGTTTACTCCTACTAAAATGACCTCATTTACACTTTATCACAATCAAAATAAAACTTTTACACTTAGGCCGAGCTAAAATGGTTTTTTTTACACTTTGTCCCGTTTCCGTCTGTTTTGACATTAAATATAGGTCACGTGACATCACGTGGGAAATATATTTTTTTAAATGACATGAATACCCTCATGGCATTTTGTCATTTAAGAACATATATTTCTCACGTGATACCACACGTGACCTATATTTAACGTCAAAACAGATAGAAATGAGGCAAAGTGTAAAAAAACCATTTTAGCTTGACCTAAGTGTAAAAGTTTTATTTTAGCTGTGGTAAAATGTAAATGATGTTATTTTAATAGGGCTAAACTATAATTAACCCTTAATTAAAAGTTCAAACTCCTCTGTAACACTGTGTCCCACATCGAAAATATGAGATATATTTGAGGATTTAAATACAAGTACAACTGAGAGTAGAATCGCCAAGAGTTGTAATAAAGAGATCGAAGCGAATGTCCCTAGAATTGAAAGTGGTGCCCCAAAAATGTCCCGAGAAAGTGGTAATCAATTGAGTGATTGAATATTCCTCAAAGAAAAAGGGTCCGAAATCGAATGTCCCGCAACGGTCACAACCAAATGAAGTCCTGAAAGGCCGAAAGGGTCCCCTTAAAAATGAGTGACTCAAAGGATGAGTGCCCCAAAATACGCCGCGCCCCGAATTGAATATGCCCCGAGTTTAAAGTGTCCGAAAACGTTCGGAAAACTTGTGATCAAGTGAGTGATTGAATCAAAAACTACTAAAATGTCCCAAATTGAATGCTCGGAAAAGTGCATGATCTCATGAATGCCCCGAACCAAATGTCCATATTATGACGATTTTGTATTCTACCATAGTAGAACTTTTTAAATAGACGAGGTACTTTTGTTGTTTAATTTGTATTCTTCAAAACGTCCCCAATGTCCGTACTCAAAATGTCATGAATGCCCCTAGTCTTCGTGAAGAATATGTGTTTAGTTTGAGCACTAGGCGTCTCAAATTTACTTTCCAGCATTAGCTCACTTCCTAATCCACTTTCCAACTTTTCTATATCGTACTTAGAATCCCACATCGGCAATAACAAAATAAATTGAGGGTGTAAATTAACATATAGCGTGGAATAGAATCGCCGAGTCTTGTGATGGAGACTTGTAATCAAGTGAAACATTAAAGTGATTGGTTGTGTTTGTGTCTTCAAGCTTGCCCTATAAGTCCTCATGTCAGTAGGACACCCCACCTTCCACGGGTGGGAAAGCTATCATAAAATCATAACTATGAAATATGAGAAAAATGTTAAATTAAAAGCTCATGCATACGAGACGTGAAGGAAAGCATGAGAGAGAAAAGTAAGGTAACACTCGCATATAAATAATTAAAAATATAATAGTATATAAAGGGTAAGAGTTGCGCTGAATTAGTAAGGTTAACATTTTAGTTTGACACATAAATCGATATGTATGATCAATTTCTTACAATATCAAAGCATGTTTATCTGTTGGTACTCCATTGTGCATGTTAAAACCTTGGCCCTCCCACACTCATGTTGAGCAAGCGAGTATGTATAGCATAGACGAATGAAAGAATGAGGCAAACTAATAACGTTTTACTTGAGTGATATCTGTCATCTCAATTCTAGTTTAGTTCTTATGATTAAGGACCGATTTTGAGTTATGCAACCATGTCCAAGCCAAAATTGATTAGTTCAAATTAAAAATTGAACAATAACCACACAAGTATCTATGGTTTTTGACTGATTCCCAACTCACCTTAGTTGTTGATAAAAAAAATGAACAACCGTAATCCGTAGTGGCCGAGTTGATATGTCATCATTGGTCATGATAATGTCAACAATTTGATTTTCATTCAATTTTGGCATTCTAAACAATTCGTGACACCAAACATGAAATTTCAGTCTACTTTAACTAAAAATGCAAACAAAGTTTATTCTGATAAGTTATATAGAAATAACGATCGAATGAGAAAATATGTAGTGTATTTGATTATGTATCTTACGATATATATATTAAGAAACCTTTCATAATCTTTATACACACATGACTCATAAACTGAAAAGAAATTGTGGATGCGACTCGAGGATGACTTTGATACAATCATGTGATAGTTCTTAAGTGACGAGTATACAGAGAGTATATAAATATCGCACCAACGATTTAGCAAGCTATTATTTGGATTAACAGTGTACTGTCATGTGTACATGAGGGATTCCTTGATTGGGTTCTCCTTTATGAAATAACTTAGTTTTCTCTGGTGTTCTAAAAAAACGTAAAATGTTAGTAGTGCGTATATGATCTTGTGGTGCCTAATTGAAGATTATTCGCTTGCCTTTTAGAGCACTATTTTTCTCCAACAGATAGTAGCTGAAGCTAAGTTATCAAAACTGTTCTTAAGCTATCCACACGCGAGTCAAGGGACAGTTAGGACATTTTGGATTATTGGGACATGCATCGGAGACATTTTGGGACCTTCAGTTCAAGACATTCGGTACATTCTCTACTTTATTTACAAATGATTAAGCTCATTTTATATTTGAAGAATACAAATTAAACAAAAAAAACCTCGCATATATAGAATTTTCTGCTATGGTAAAACACAAAATCATCATAAACGGGGACATTCGGGATCGAGCCTTGAAATATAACGATTGAGCTCGGCTTGTTTATCATACAAGCTCAATCTTGATTTTAAATTCAGCTCGAACTCGAGCCCAAAACAAAAATTTAACGAATAAAACATTAGCGACTCGTCAAACATTATATTTTTATTCAAAATAATATGATGTTCAAGTATTTATAAGTAAGGTATGTTTTTCAACAGAAATTCGTACGTGTTTACGTTTTGATATTTATTTGAAATATATAGACATAATAAATTTTTACAAATAATTTATTACATGAGAGAGTTTTATTTAATTAAAATTACTCTTATACAGAAAGCAAGAGAAACAATAAAGGAACAAATAGATAAAGTGTAGCACTCGTAGTCATAAACACCTTTGGTTGGAGAATAGTCCTTTTTTTGTATATATAAAATGAATAAAAATTAAATTCCTTAAAAATTCTCTTTTTTTCTCTCTCCTTCGCGCCTCTCTCTCTCTCCTCTGGATCGAAGCAAGCAAGGAAGCAATCTAGCTCAGCTGTCTCCGCCCACCAAACCCTCTCTCCTCCTCTCAGCGTCGACGAGGAGATCTGGTTCTGATTGATGCTCAATCGAGGTCTGGAGCTCGGTTATGGCGATTCGGTAGAGGAACGGAGTTGAATTGGCGAGGACTCGAGAGGACCAGCGCTTTGGCCTTTCTGGGTTTGTTTCTGGGTACCCAGTTGAGGAGCTAGCGATGCCGAGCGGTGATGGTGATGTTTCTGCTTCGGCTACTCAGTCATGGAGTTTTGGGTACAATGGCATGTCGTCTGATAACATAAAGGGTTTGGTTCTGGCTCTCTCGTCGAGTGTGTTTATTGGTGCCAGCTTCATTGTGAAGAAGAAGGGGTTGAAGAAGGCTGGAGCGTCTGGTGTTCGAGCAGGTAATGGGAATTTCCGGGTTTTTGTTTGGTTTGTGCTACGTTTTTGAAGTGCCCATTTTGTGATTTGGGTTGTTTGTCTGGTGATTTTGTTTGATTCAGGAAATTATTGGGTTTTGGGTGTAGATTGGTACATGTGTAGTGCTTGATTATGGGGTTGTCTTGTTTTTTGGGTGGCACATTTGGATGTTTGGTGTGGGATGAGGGAAATGTGGGAATTGAACTGGAGTAGAAGTAATGAAAGATATGGAAAATGAATATGAGTGACAGTGTGTTAAAGACGATTTCACGGGAGATCTAAGAGGGGAGGTTTAGGAAAATATGGTTTGGCGATGATAATGATACTGTGGATGTGAGCACTGCTCATTTGGACTGTTGTTGGCTCATTATATGCAACTGTGTAGTAATAGAGTTTTAGGATTTCGATCTACCTTCAACCTGGTTTAAAGCTATGGGAAATGAATTTGAGTGTCAGTGTGTTAGACAGGTTCAGCGGAGGAGGGGAGCTTTAGGAAAATATGTGTTGATGATGATAATGAGACTGGATATGGGTGTGAGCATTGCCTATTTGGACTGTTGTTGGCTCATTCTATGCAACAATGTACTAATCTAATTTAGGATTTGGAGCTCTCTTTGATCTTTTATATGAAGTGTGGGATTGTGAGCTTATTCGTCAAGGAAGTTTGGGGGATCTGTTTAGATGATGGCAGGACTTCATGGGTTTCATGATTTTGATTGGTTTTAATGGATGCATATTTATGCATCGGGGTTTTCCATGGGATCTTTATTGGCAAGTAGTAAATGATTTCATCATTTATATTCAAACTTAGAGGAGCATATATTTAAGATGGATTGTTTTGCTTTACAAGCTTTTTTACTGTAGACAAATCAACTTCGGTTTTGGTAGAGGAAAGACAGTTACTTCACCTCCCCCCTTTTCTTTCATGCATGGGGTTTTTTTATACCGCGTGACTATGACGCCTTGTTCATAACTGTTATGCATTCAGGTTTTCATCATAGTTTTAGTTGCATCTATATGTAGCACTTGAACTGCCATGGAGTGCACGTGCTATATTCCTTTGCTTATATGCTTACTCTTTTGTGAAATAAATATTGTATTGTTGAACTCAATGGTTACTGTTAACAGGTGTTGGAGGCTATTCTTACTTATACGAGCCGCTTTGGTGGGTGGGCATGACAACAAGTGAGTTCTCTATGATTCATTTTTTATTGATGAGAAAAAAAATTATGGATAAGAGTAGGGTTCAATTTTCACAATTTATCTTATATTGTAGACAGAATTTATTGAGCAAATGGAAAACAAATTGCTACCCTACCGTAAATCAGTAGTGTGGTTTATAATTCTTCCTTACATATACGCACACAATGAAAGTGAAGAAACAGCCTCTGCTCAAAAGCAAGAGTAATGTTGTGGTCATACATGACTCCCATACTCCACAACGTTAATAGACTTGATTTAGGGCACTCTATGTCTATCTTATAAAATTAGAAACATCTCTATGTCAATAATTTTTTTGAAAACCTACTTAATCGTGTGAAGTGAAACTATTATCTAGAGCAAGTACTTTCAAGGATTACTTATTTAGTTAGCTACAAGATCAGTTGTTTTCTGTACGTGTCTTGGTCTCATTATGGCCCATTGCCATTGCAACAGTGATTGTCGGGGAAATTGCTAATTTTGCTGCATACGCGTTTGCACCGGCTATTTTAGTCACTCCTCTTGGTGCCCTCAGCATTATCATTAGGTATGAACGTAAGCTCAATGTGTTTAAGTTCGATTGTTTGAGGTTTGAGTCTCTTGACCATATTGTTCCCTTGCAGTGCTGTACTTGCACATATTATTTTACGAGAGAGGCTACACGTTTTCGGAATTCTCGGTTGTGTTTTGTGTGTCGTTGGTTCTACAACTATTGTACTGCATGCTCCTCAAGAGCAAGAGATTGAATCTGTGATAGAAGTGTGGAATCTTGCCACAGAACCAGGTATTCATTTTTCTTTTCTTTTATCTTATATTTTGGTTACAATTTGAACAAATGAACTCAACGACCTTACTTTTCTCTATGCAGCTTTCCTCTTCTACGCAATGCTGGTTGTAACCGCTGTGTTTGTACTTATATTTCACTACATTCCACAATATGGCCAGACACATATAATGGTCTATATTGGAGTTTGTTCCCTTGTTGGGTCCTTGTCGGTATGCACTTAGTCTTTTTATTAGATCTCGTCATTTCCATTTTAAATGATTTTGCATTCTAAAGACACCCTTTGGCAGGTCATGAGCGTTAAAGCGCTTGGAATTGCTTTGAAGTTAACATTATCGGGAATGAATCAGCTAATTTATCCTCAAACGTGGGCTTTTACCGTGATTGTCATTACTTGTGTGCTAACACAGATGAATTACTTAAACAAGGTAACCAACTGAAGTCATTTTTCTATTTTCTTCTCTACTCATCTTCTTTATTTTACTAACCCCTTTTGAAAAAAAGACATTTTTGAGGAAGCCATGTAAGAAAAAAAGGTTTTCTTTAATCATTTTGTGATGCAATTCATACTTGGTAAATTTGCATCTCCTGTGTGTCTAGAACGAGAGTAATTTCTATTACTAGTAAACAATTTTACTTGATCGACCGACTTCTTTGCGAGTAGATCGTGATTTTCCTTGTGCGGACTTTTATGAGCTACTGTTCAATTTCACATATTATGATATTATCTATCAATTTCTTTTGTAGCCGACTGTTCTTTCACCGATACGATGTTCCCTCCTTTTTTGATGGTTGTTCGGTTGCCTCAATTTCATTTCCTTGCTTGACCGTTGCAGGCGCTTGATACGTTTAATACAGCCGTGGTGTCTCCCATATACTATGTAATGTTTACTTCACTAACCATTTTGGCCAGCGTGATCATGTTTAAGGTAAATCCGCTAATCGGTATTATATCATGAGTTCGGTAATGAAAGAGCTCGTGGGCCAAAATTATGCATCTCATATCATATACTTCTGCGTTTTTTTCTCTCTTTTTTCGGAGAGGTTATTTTCTATTCATTTGAGTTCCTAATGGGTTTCTAATTTCTATAACTTCCTAACAATTCATCGGGTTTTGCAGGATTGGGATAGACAGAATCCGACGCAGATTGTCACCGAAATGTGCGGGTTTGTGACTATCCTGTCTGGAACGTTTCTTCTTCACAAAACGAAGGACATGGTGGATGGTACGCACCCTACGCTCTCTTGAAGATGAATTGACCTGTTTTACGATTTTCCTTCATTGATGCAAAGTTTTAGTCCCCAAATGGTCCCAAAACGACCACTTTAGTCAGAAGCTGCAAAAAGTCCATCGGTTTAGCCCCCAAACTTGCAAAAACCTAGCAATTGGTGGATTTTCGCAAAGGGGGGATCAAATCGACATATTTTCTTTTCATGGATGAAAATTTTGTTGCTTTTCGATAGTTCAAGGACCATTTTAGCAATTATTCATCAAACTATTACTTCCCATGTCCAGATATGTCTGCTATTACCAATCTTTAGACGGCTGAAACCAAGATTCCCAACCATAGGATCAGATTGACTTTTTTGGTCCAAATTGTCATTTTTCAATAGTTGAAGGACCTCTCTAGCAATTATTCATCAAACTATTACTTCCCATGACCGTGAAGCGATAACATTTGTCCAAAAATGTCAGCTATTATCAATCTTTAGACGACCGAACTCATGACTCCCAACAATAGGATCAAATAGACATATTTTGGACTAAATTGGCCATTTTGCTATAGTTCAAGGACCATTTAGGCAATTATTCATCAAAATATTATTTCCCCTGTCTGTGAAGCTTTAACATTGTCCAAAAATGTTCAGCTATTATCAATCTTTAGACGACTGAACTCATGACTCCCAACAATAGGATCAAATAGACATATTTTGGACTAAATTGGTCATTTTGCGGTAGTTCAAGGACCCATTTTGTTAATTATTCATCAAAATATTACTTCCCATGACTGAAGCTTTAACATTGTCCAAAATGTTAAGTGACCTCCAAAATTGTCAGCTATTATCAATCTTTAGATGACTGAACCCAGGATTCCCAAAAATAGAATTTTTTGACATATTTCTTTACTAAATTGGTCAATTTTCGATAGTTCAAAGACCACCTTAGCAGTTATTGATCACTATTACTTTCCATAACTGCGAAGCTTTGACATTGTCCAAAAATGTCAGCAAGTATTCAAATTGACATATTTTGGACTAAATTGGCCTTTTTCGATAGTTCAAGGACCATTTTGGTGAAAAATGTCAATAATGCCAAATGATGTGCAGGTTTGCCAACATCAACGTCCATCAGGCTCGCAAAGCACTCCGAGGAAGATAGCTTTGGCGAGGGCATCCCTCTCCGGCGCCAGGATTCCCAGAGATCGTCTCGATGCAATTCATCGGAATCTTGCCCGTGCCATTCCTGATGGACTCGACGATGAACTCTACTGCCGCCTTATTCTCTCTCTTTTTATGGGTATAGTTGGAAGGGAAAGATGGTAAAATCTTGGTTTGTTGTTTATTTTTCTCTCAAATTGGCAAATTCTATTGTTAGTAGCAAAGACAACCCCATTGTGAGGGGTTTGAGGAGAAATGTTAAAGCCCTAGCTCTTCCTTGAATTTTGTAAAATGTGTAAAAGATGGTTATATACTTATATGTATACAAAATGTACTATTTTTTGCCCATTTTCCAGTTGATTCTCATACAAAACTAGCCAATGACATATAACATTGAATGACTAATATTTATAGGAGATATGTATAACACGATTTTTAATTCACTGTGATGAATTAATTTTGTATTAATTTTATATCCATTTTAAAACCGTTGGAATAAATTGATACAAAAATAGTTTATTGTAGTACATGATAATGCGAACTGCAATTTTCCCACATACAAAACATTTTCTTCTCATGCTTATATCAACACATGTGCATGTCGAATTTTTAATATGATCAAACTCGAGTTTGTCTCATTGACTTAAGAATTAAAACTCAAGCTTTAATTCAAGTTCAGTTTGATTTATAACACAACACTTTTGTAAGGAAGTGGTGTGTACTTTTTTTTGTACAAAGTACAAATATTTTACAAAAATAACAAAGATGACCTTTAAAATTCAGATTCAAAAAATAAGCTAAATTACAAATTTTAGTTAAAAGAAAATTTATTTATTCATTTCAACAAAACAATTCTTAATTTTAAATGATAAAAAACAAAGTTCACATCATTTTTGTTATTAACAAATTGCACAAGACCGTCTTGCAATAGTACATGTAACGACAATACATGAACCAACATAAAAAAAATCCCTTTGATTCAGAGACAAATTTCCACAAACAGCCAGTTTCTTTATAGCCCCTCACTCAAGTTGCTATAGTTTTGGGCTTCTATTGCTACATTAGAGCTTTTCTAGATTACAGACACATCTACCAAAACCCAGAAGCACAGAGACTCATTCACAACACTAACACACTGATGATAAGAGCTTGACTCACATTTCAGGCACATCATCGCTTCCGGCGCTTCGGCTCAACCTGCAAGAGATTTGGAAGACTTCAGCACAAAACGAGAGGTGCTAATAGTATCGATGAACATGCTTTTTTGCCATTTTTGTGTTTACGTGATAGCTATCATAGGTTTAGGTAATGGAGGGATTCAATCGCCATAGCTATCATAGGTTTAGGTAATGGAGGTAATGGTGTGGATCTTCATGTTTAAAGACATACAAATCCCTTTATTTTTGGAACCCACAACCCTCCCTTGTAATATGATAATGATTTTAAGAAGTATTCTCGGATCCATTGTTCAGAAAATATCTTACTTAACCAGTCAAATCTCGAACGAGTGGCATATTTAGAAATGTACTTCTCATAACACGAACCAAAAGATCTTCGTATATAAACGATATGCAGATAAAATCTAAGTTGTCAGAAAATTGGTAAAGCCATGTAAAGGTTTAACAACGTATCTGAAAAAACGCCTATTCATTACTCAACAAGGCAACGACTAAGTATCAGGCAGGAAAATTGTACTTGGTGAGATAATTATAAACTGAATAGCATAAACGAACAAATCTGTGCCTCCAATTATATAAGCCCAGGAAAAAGAGTCCATACCTCGACTGGAGATGCAGAGAATCCATTCTGGGATCTCTTGACATCGTCTTCAGATGAACATTCAGAACATAAAAAATGTTCTAACTTCTTCGCATCTTCAGTAGTCATGTCCACACAAGCGGGGTGGTACCTTCAACAAAACAAGCATGCATGTCAGGCACTCATGATGGTAAAAGTCAACTAATTGGCAAATCTGAGCTATACAACACCAGCCGACATAAATGTCATTAAGTCACTGAACATGCATTTAGAGATAGAGAAAACAAATTAACACAAAACTAGAGGTTTAATCCACTGAAAACACGAAAAATGGGTCTATTTTTGAAAGCTACCTCGGAGAAGTAAACTGTGAATAACAGAAACTATTAAATCAGAATTATGAAACTAAGAAAGGTCGAGAGATAGAATACAGCATAGCAAATCCAACTACTTGAAAGAAAATATGCACGATCCCATTGGAGTTCATGGGCAAGTATTAGAGGCATAGTCATGGAATGCTTACAGACAAACCTACCAAAATTCCCCTCGTAGATAAAATTTAACCCCATAATTGGTTCTTCCCGAACTCTATTTTACTTCCATTCAGAAACAAAAAAGAAAACTCTTTTCCACGAACAAGTAGCACAAATTAATAATGTCAAAACGCAAGAAATCCAAAAATAGTAACAACAAAATAGAATTACCAGTCCTTGCAACCTTCACATTGTACCATGAGGTCGTCCGGATTATAAGGCATCTCACATTTGCAATACCTTCAAAAAACCACAAACAAATAGCCATCACCACCAAAAAGGATACATAAAACACCAATAGCTATATATATATGATGTGAGTCATTACCTAATCATTTGAGCTCAATTCATTAAACACTCAGACCCAAATGTGTTATAATCAAGCTCGTTTAGTTAACAAACCAAACTTGAATACAAGTTTTAAAATTGAGCTAAATTCGAACCTTGCTAGAACAAGCTCAAGCTTAACTTTTTAGATTTGTTCAAGCCTAACCAAGCAATATTTTTTCTAGCTGAACAATTTTGAACTCAATTCGACTCGATTACACTCCTAAGTGTAAACAATAAAAGAGACATTACCGATAACTCTGTATATGGCACGATGTATTACCGAACCAGTGGAGCTCATTTCATTAAACACTCAGCTCAAGTTTATTATAATCGAGATCAGATTGCGCTCGTTTAGTTAACAAACCAACTCGAATACAAATTTCCAAATTGAGCCAAATACGAACCTTAATAAAATAAGCTCAAGCTTAACTTTTTAGATATGTTCGAACCTAACCACGCAATTTTTTCCAACCTGAACAATTTTGTACTCAATTCGACTCGATTACACTCCTAGAAATATACAACAAAAGAGACATTACCTATAGCTCTGTATATGGTGCGAGTTATTACTGAATCATTTGAGCTCGATTCATTGAACACTCGACACAAATTTGTTATAATCGAGTTCATGTCAGAATGTTGCGCTCGTTTAGATAACAAACCAAACTCGAATACAAGTTTTCAAATCGCACCCAATTTGAAACTTACTAAAACAAACAAGCTCAAGCTTAACCTTTTAGATTTGCTCTATCCTATAACCGAGCAAATAATTTTCAATCTGAACAATTTTCAACTTGAACACACTCCTAAACTTAAACAACAAAAGAGACATTACAGATAGCTCTATATTATGGCACGAGTTATTACGTAATCATTTGAGCTCGATTCACTAAACACTCGACTCAAATTTGTCATAATCAAGCTCATGTCAAATTTGTTGCGCTCATTTAGCTGACAAACCAAACTCAAATTCAAGTTTTCAAATCGCACCAAATCCAAACCTTACTAAAAAGAGCTCAAGCTTAATTTTTTAGACTAGCTCTACCCTATAACCAATCAAATAAATTCAAGCTGCACACTTTTAAACACCATTCAACTCGATTACACACCTAAACATAAACAACAATATCGCTAGTTAATACCTAATCATTTGACCTTGATTCACTACCACTCGACTCAAATTTGCTATAATCGAGCTCATGTAAAAATGTCTCATTAGTCATCAAACCAAACCCAAACACAAGTTCCCAAATCACCCCAAATCGAAACCTTACTAAAACAAGCTCAACCCTAACATTTCCACACTTCCTCTGCCCTACACAACCAATCAAAATCAAATTTTTATTTCAACCCAGAACAATTCGGAGCACTCACACGGCAACCCTGTCGGGCGTGAACCCTCCAGTCGACGCCTTGTACTCGAACCTGCAAAAATAGTCCTCGACCCCGACATCCTCGAGCTTGGTGTAGTTCTTGAACGAGTGCACCACGCACTTTCCCTCAATGGTGTGCGCGCTCTGCACGTCGTAGTGGTCCGAGAGGAACAGCTCCTTGACGCCGTGGAACTGCCTCCTCCCTCCGATCGACTCCTCGGGGCGATAGTACCAGCGCACCCTCACCTTCACGTTGCTCCGGCCGTCGCTCTCGATCCCCTCGACGCGCGCCACGTACGGCGGCTTCCCGGCGTCGGAGGGACGCATCAGCACCGCGTCCCCAACTGCACAAAAACCCACATTTCTCAGAATTTTCATTGGGGCATTTTCACGAACACCTTGCGTGCACAATTTCGGAATTTCGAATCGCGCGGAGCTAGGGCTCACCTGTGACTTGCTTGGTGGTGCCGCGGATGGTGTAGGAGTCGAGGTCCTTGCGGGCGGGTTTGGGCTTGGGAGCGAGGCCTGGTCGGGTCTTGGCCATGGATGATGGATTGGAGAGAGAGAGGAACGAAACGAACCCTAGGGCACACTGTAGAACAAGGTTGTACTTGTGGAGAAGAAGAGACACATTTGACTTTTCAACACTCAACTTCGTTTTTTTTTTATTTACGTGATTATTATTATATGTATCTTTTTAAAATTTGGGTGTATCGAGATTTAACATGTTTTTTATCGATTTGAATAAATTACGGGATAAATATATTGTTTCGATAATATGATGTTCTTGATGTCTTTGGCGTGTAGAAAAAGTGTTGGCGTGTGATTTCTGTCTCGATACGACAAATTTATTTGAATTGTCTAATTTGGTCGAGATGAATTATAAATTTAGAATCTTCAATCGAGTTCAAGAAAACAATGTGAAAGAAAATGCAAGTCTTTTAAGTCGGGATAGTGATATGTAATTATCATCTTTTTAATTATGTAGTTATATATTTTTTATAAAAAAATTGAGTAGATCGAGATTTAACGTGTTTCTGATTCGAAAAAATCTCGTGATAAATATATCATTTCGATGAAATTTTACGATGGTCTTGATGTGATTGTTGTGTGAAAATAGTTTTAGCGTACAATTTCTCTCTTGTGTATTACGACAGTTTGTTTTTAGTTATCGAATATGACCAAGATGGACTAAGATGTAGATTTTTTGAGAATCAAAATGAGAATTTAATATCTTTATTCCTATTCGAGACAACATGCCCCGTAATCAAATTTCATGAAATTCTTATATTTTATACCGTTTTGACTTATCGAGTTTCTGTTGGATTTATTTTGAACTGATTTTATGAATTTTTCACATCTTAATCTAATTTTGATTTGTTTTTTGTTGGCACGGTATTTTTAAGCCCACCTAATGAGCACCGATGACTTAATATGAGCCGTATGTCTAGATCGATTAATTTTCAGTTTAGTTCAACTTTCAGTCGGCCCTAAATTTATAAATCGAAACCGAACCAATCGGTTTTGATTCTGAACGGAATCAAATGTTTACACATGCAGTAAAAAACGACCTCGTTTCATGCGAGACACAGTAGCAATCGCGGAGCTATAAGTTTCCGCTAAAACAGAACCGTCCGATACGAAGACCGAGACTCGACAACACACAGTGAAGAAGAGCGAAAAAGACCAATTTTCTTCTTCTTCTTCTTCTTCGTCGAACCCAACAACAATGGCATCATCTTCAGTGGCAACGACGTCGTCGGCGGCGGAGGAGGAGTTGACCCTGACGGTGAAATGGAGCGGGAAGGAGTACACGGTCCGTGTCTGCGGCGACGACTCTGTGGCCGAGTTGAAGCGCCGAATCTGCGAGGTCACCAACGTTTTGCCCAAGCGCCAGAAGCTCCTCTACCCTAAGGTCGGGTCGAGGCTCGCCGACGAATCGCTTCTTCTCGCTCAGATCCCCCTCAAATCCTCTCTCAAAATGACCATGATCGGGTTCGCGTCTCTTCGATGGCTTTTTTATGAAATGGGTTTGTTGAATTTGTTGCTGGTTTGGGGTTTTTGGATGGGGAATTGGTGGGCGTGGCTTTGTCTGGCAATTGGGTTTGTGTTGTATGAATCTATTGGGGGTGTTTTGTGTTTGGTTGATTTGGGTGTTTCTATGGTGGGTTCATTGTGGAATGGTGGTTTGTTCAATTGAGTTGTGTGGTTATTGTGATGAAATGAGTCATTTGTATGTATATGCATTTGAGTTATGTGGTTTGTTGGATTTGTTGCTGGTTTGTAGTTTTTGGATGAGGGACTGGTGTTAGTGGCTTTGTAAGGCAATTGAGTTTGTGTTGTCTGAACCTATTGGGGGTGTCTTGTTTGTGTTTGTGTTTGATTGATTTGGGTGTTTCTGTGGTGGGTTCATGATGGAATGTTCAATTGAAATTGTGATCGTTGAGTTGAAATATGTTGTTCGTATGCGTTTGCATTTATTTTTGGCTTGAATGGAGTGGTTTCGTGGTGGATTGATGGTTTAGTCAGTTGAAATTGTGTGATTGCTGAGATGAAACGAGTCATTAGTATGTATTTGGATTTTTATTGTTGCTTGAATTGAGTGTTTTCATGGTGGGTTCATGGTCGGTTGATGGTTTATTCAGTTGAAATTGGGTGATCGTTGAGTTGAAACGAGTTATTCATGTGTATTTGCATTTATTTGCTTGAATTGAGTGTTTTCATGGCTGGTTCATGGTAGATTGATGGTTAGTTCAATTGGAATTTTGTGATTGTTGAGATAAAACTTGTCATTCATATGTATTTGCATTTTTTTTGCTTGAATTGAGTGTTTTGATTGCGGGTTCATGGTAGATTGATAGTTAGTTCAATCGAATTTGTTTGATTGCTGAGATAAAACGAGTCATTCATATCTATTTGCATTTGTTTTTTGCTTCAATTGAGTGTTTTCATGGCGGGCTCATCACTCATGGTAGATTGATGGTAAGTTCGATTGAAATTGTGTGATTGCTGAGTTGAAACGAGTCGTTCCTATGTATTAGCATTTATTTTCTTGCTTGAATCGAGTGTTTTTGTGGTGGGTTCAAGGATGATTAGTGATTGCTATTTCCAGTTTCTTTTCTTTAGATTTTAGCTAGATAGAGTTAGGTTGATTCGAGTTATCATGAAATTTGATTTAAGCCCTAATTTGGTATCATGACATTGTTGCTTGTTGAATCGTATCAATGAACGCCGCAAGCAAGAATTGTAGTGAAGTTTATGCATTTCAGCTGTTAAAATCGAATTTCGGTTTCATGATCTGTCATACTTGTGATGGATTTTCAGTACTGTAGAAGATGATATAATTGTGGACCAAGTGGATATGGGTGAGGTCGTTGATGACTTTGAAATCGGCCAAGATGAAGCCGTTGACATAAAGGATAAAGAGGCCAATAAACAGAAACTGAGGAGACGTATTGATCAGTACAAGGTTAGTTGTTTCTTCTTTCATATATTAACAAAACAATATCCCGTCAACTGTATTACAATTGAATTCAGAAACCATGCTTAGTTTGTATTTAACTCCTCACAACTCATGTACAGCAAATTAGGGAATCATATATAGTAGGGAAAATGGCAAAAGGGTGCTTTATATTATTACACTTTTGCAAGAGGGTGTTGTGTACTTTGTTAATGGCAAAAAGGTGTTGTGAACTTTGATTTATTGTGCAAAATGTATGTATTTATAAAAATTGATGAAATTGCCCCTGCAATTAAGAATTTGGATTTTTGTAAAGTAATTTCAAAAATAGTTTGACTGAAAGATAGTTAAAAGATTTTTTTGGAAAAACGTTTAAAAATATTTATTTTTATTTTAAATATAATTATTAACTTTAAGGGCAATTTAGACATTTGTGTACTAATACACACATTTTGCACAAAAAATCAAAATTCACACCACCTTCTTTTTTTCCATTAAGAAAGTACACAACACCCTCTTGCGAAAGTGTGATAGTATACAACACCATTTTGTCATTTTCCCTATATAGTGTACAGTTCATATATGCAATGATACTTTCTTTATCGCACTTTGAGTTATACAGATTGTTCTCCGGAACCCATGTCGGGAGGGAAAGAAACTGCTGGTTCTGGATATAGATTACACCCTGTTTGATCACCGGTCCACAGCGGAGAACCCGCTTCAGCTTATGCGACCTTGTAAGTGACCTTTACGTGGCAGGTCTCTGCATATTTGGTCTTTTATAGTTTCTAAATCTGTGTGTATGTAGATTTGCATGAGTTCCTTACAGCGGCATATGCTGAGTATGATATCATGATATGGTCTGCAACAAGGTTAGATTCTTACTCCTCCCGAATAAAAGCATATTTAAGTTAATGCCATTGTTGAAGACATAGACCGAGATTATACATAAAGTTTTACGTAACAGTGACATTGCTGATTCAATGTTATGTCATTTTAGATTTTCATTGTCCACATTTGAAATTTACTAATCTAACGTTGATATTCTTGGCACCAAACACGCTTTATAAAGGATTTCACACCCGAAAATAAAAATTGGGCAAACTTATCTCCTTTCTTGCAGCATGAAGTGGGTTGAGCTGAAAATGGGGCAGCTCGGTGTTCTAGACAACCCTAACTACAAGATCACGGCTCTCCTGGATCATCTAGCCATGATCACCGTTCAATCCGATTCACGTGGAATCTTCGACTGCAAGCCTCTTGGCTTGATATGGGCTCAATTTACCAAGGTATTTCAAACTACATCCTCACACATTTCCTTTTCAGTAATTTAAAAACCGGCCAAAACAACGACCCAAATTTATATAGTCTGGTGGTTTAAGTTGGCTAGGTGGATCCAGGCGGGTCTGGGCGGTTTTTAAAAGATAAATTTATACTAGTAAGTATTTTTCATAAGGATGTGCATATAACAAATATTAAAATATTCATGTTTTTCTATCTTAAATATGTATTATGATCACTATTACTTTTATACCGTATAAATTATAATTCATGTTTTGATTGTATAAATCGATAAATGTAATAATTTATTCAATTTTTTTTTGAAAAATAGAGAAATACAAATTTGACTAATCTCCAAAGTCCCTATCCGCCCGACTAGCTCCTAGTAAGAGGTCTAGTCTTTGAATCCTAGTGGGTCCTCTTCTCGAGGGCATGGGTGGGGACAAGGGTAAATTAGGAATTGCCAATAAAAATAAAGGATTATAGGAACTCTACTTATTTGTGCATTACACAACATAACCACAATCTTTCAATCCTTCGTTGGCCCTATCAACTCGACTGTCTTGAATCTTGATTATCGCCGATTTTGCAGTATTACAGCTCCAAGAACACCATAATGTTCGACGACCTGCGAAGAAACTATGTGATGAACCCGCAGAACGGGTTGATCATCAGGCCGTTCAGGAAAGCTCACGCGAACCGGGACACGGACAAGGAGCTGGTGAAGCTAACACAGTACCTGCTCGCCATTGCCGAGCTTGATGACCTGAGCTCACTTGACCATAACAGGTGGGAACGTTTTGCAGAGGACAGTTCAAAACGCAGAAGGCACAGATAAGCATGATTAGTAGCAGATCAGATCCTAAGTTTCATGCTCTTTTGGTATAATGCAGAATTTGGGTTTATTAATGTAACTGTAATGATAATCTGTAAAACCTTGCCTTTGGAGGACTACCACTACTCTGTCATAGGTTCAAAATATTGGATGTTTCTGATTCAGATATAGTATTTGA
The DNA here is from genome assembly GCA_036897365.1 of Geranium brycei. Classification (NCBI taxonomy): domain Eukaryota; kingdom Viridiplantae; phylum Streptophyta; class Magnoliopsida; order Geraniales; family Geraniaceae; genus Geranium; species Geranium brycei. The sequence continues at coordinate 24,083 of JAYMTP010000476.1, forward strand.
AGTATCTATTTTCATTAGGTTTTGTCAATAATTTTGAGGGATGATAAAAGGAGATTCGATGCCTCTGACCCGATAAGTAGGGATGACACTATTCTTCATCCCCGATGGGAATCCAATGCTCCGCTCCGATATATTAAAAACATTATTTTTAATTAAAATAATAGTTTTAAATGCATATTTAATGAAAAATAATATTTTTTATTAAAATATTATTTTATAATACATCTTTAATGAAAAGATATTTTTTTAATAAAAAATTTATTATATATGTATATATATTTTTTGGGTTGGGAACGGAGGATCTCTGCACTCATCGGGGAATCTCCGCTATGTTTCTAACTAAAATAGCTCAGTGTCATCCCTATTGATAAGGGTAGGATTGAGATCACAAAATTTGTTGATATCACTCAAAAATTATAAAACCCTCTCCATAGTGTAGTAAAATGTCTCGAACCTAACGCATGCCCAATATAATCAATTCAATCAAGGATCGGTTTAAGGGGGAGGATAACAAAATATCTTCTGAACCTGATGGGAATCTGACTAAGATTACAATTGTTGATACCCCAGTCCCGATAGGGATGGAGGCGGTATCACAAAACTCACTCCGTTGTTATCCCCGTGGTGAACTAAAATGCCTCAAACCCTACAATGACCCAATATTCCCGACCCAATTAGTGTTAATTGAAAGAAATGGCAAATGCGATGAACCCATCGGGGATCTACTATACCAGCCCAATAAGGATGGGACAGAGATCACAAGAACCTCCAATTTCCCAGTTTCAATAGGGATAAGACTAGAATCACAAAATTCGTCTCATTGCCATTGCCATCCCTACAGTAAAGCAAAATGCCTCAAACCCGACGACAGATTTCAGGCATTCTCAATCTGACAGGAACAGGGTTAGGTATCACAAAACCCGCCCCGTTGCAGTTCCTTACTTTTTTGGATACTGAATTTAAAATAATAATACCATACAAATACTATTTTCAAACAAAATGTACCTTTTTCTCAAACCTTATTCTGAAACATGAGCAACAAAGATGGAGAGAACCCAAGAATCAAACATGACTAACAACAAATTGAAGAGCCATAAAGCTTATTATACATACCATTTCTGAATACAATCAACAAGTGAAGAAGAACCATCCAATTTCATTCAACACATTGTACATAACAAGATCATCAAGTCCTCAGTTTCTCAATACTAGCAACTTCCAATAGGGAGGGAAAAAAGTAGCAGATAAATAGTGAATACAGCCATCACTAGAGAGTGGAACTCAGATCTGTTTAAAAACTTACCACCTCCGGTGAGTCAACCCTGCCGGAAAACATGGTTTTCGGGTGACTGCCACCAGGTGCACAAGACGTCAATTTAACATAAGGAAAGGGGAAGGGGAGAGAAATGGCGTAAAAAACTGAAATGCACAAAACAAGCAAAGAGGGGAAGAGATCGAGACTGGAAGAGCCTCGGCTTTACCCTGCAAGGAGGCATGAGATGGGCGATATCATCGGTCTAAATGCTGAGAGGGCCGCTCACGGGATCACGGCCAGAATTGGAGTCCTTTTGTTGTTTCAAGGAAAGGTTGGAGAACTGGGAATCGAGGTCTCTGCTGCTGCTTCGTCGATGGGTTGAAGGTGGCTGCTGGGGTTGTTGTTGCTGCTGATATAAGGCTCGCAGCCTTGCGATTTCTCTCTCCAACACTTCCTGTTCCACTGAGAATAGCAGCATATATTCAATTTCCACACAACATTGAGAGAAGCATGTAAAAGCGGTTTCTTTTTAGCAATGAACTTCTGGATACATTGGCTGTAAATATATACGATCACTTTCTACAAAAAAAAAAGTTTGATGCAGAAATATACCGGTGGAAATACTAATTTCAGCAGTGAACACTCAGGAATTCATTTCTCAACCTTGATTTTAGCCGTGGTCTACTTTAAAAAAGAAACCTTAAGAATGAATAATTGAGGCACGACCTATAAATTTTTCTCTCATATGTAAACATTTTGTTCAAGAAAGTTTTCATGACCTCAAGGGGGTTCTTGATGTTTCAAGACCTTGGGTAATCCTATAAAAATCATGATAACCAAAAATACAATCCCTACATAAAGATCCCATATGTCTGCCTCTAAGCCATTTCAACAAAATTTCTCACTAGAAGTGCATTGATATTACCAATTCCACGATAAAATACGGGCTGTGTTTCCTGCTTCCAAAACTATATAGCGGTGAACTATAGTGTGGAAATTAAAAATATTAGTCCAGTTCCAATCTAACACGCGCTCTTTCTAGTTCAGCTCCTCAGAGCTAAACTGGCCATTTAGGTGCTGAAGAAATATGAGCAGAAAGACATGCATCATCGAACTCTTAACTATTGAAGGGAAGAAAACATACAGTATTTAATGATCTTCTCCTGCGCTATACTTTCTAAACGTTGCTTGAGGGCTTTGTTCTCCATACTCAGAATAAGATTCTGCTGGTTGCGAAATTCAAGCTCAGCTGAAACTTCAGATCCTTCTGCCTGTTTGAAGAAATACGGAATTAACACCAGAACTTTACTCAGACAGTATATAATCCACTCTTGTCAATAGGAAACACAGTTTATCATTGCAATTTTACTTGCACACTTCCTTGCCTGTAAAGCCTGTACATTCCTTTCCAGCTCAGCGATATATTGAAGTTTGCGCACCCGTGACCGTTGAGCAAATTGCCTGCATCGGTGCATTTCAAATTCATCAAATACAGTACATGATTCCAGAACTAGCTAACTTTTACAACCTAATTGCTAGTTAGAAACCTAGTGAGGTCTAAATAATTAATCATATAACCAACTTCTCTGCAAAACGCATGCCAATAATTAGAATATATTTCTAAATAGTATAAGTAGTAGCTAATTTTATTCAAGAGATAAATATGCAAACACAATAGATATACAACAAAACAGATAGCATATGTCAAGATGAACAAAAAAAGTTCAAATGTCTTTAGTATATCACAGCCAACATATGAAATACATAAATAAGCGTCTGTTGTGAAAACAACGGGATCAATAACTTACTGCTTAGCACGCTTTGTATCGGAGTCAGATGCATACGACTGAGCATGAGAACTATCCTTTTTCTCGCACAAAGTTTTTGCATCATGCAAACTGGGTTCGTAGAACTCATGCTTTTCACTGGCTGTAGATGGAACTCTATCGGCCTCGTGTTGTGCTGCCGCCAATGATCCTGTACTTAGAATAAACATATTATCCCCAGAAGGCAGGCTGCTCGAACGACTCAGAGCATTCATAGGTGAATCCCACGGCCTATTCTTCTGTTTCACGGAGTTTGATTCGGTGTAGAAGGCAGCACGCTGAGCATTTGCATTTCTAGAGTGATCAAATTCTTGAGACCAGGAAATGTTTCTGTTTTTGTAGTCATCCTGGGCTGAATAATCTACGCCGGAAGCATTCACAGCGTCTACATACGCAAACGAGTCACTCGATGAGCGCCGATGACCTCCCCTGCGCACAGGTGTCTCGGGCTCGTTCAGAAGATCATCGAGCCAAGAAGGTTGCTCTTCCATGAGGAAGCTCTCCGAGGAAGTGCGTTGGTGGTTGGAATTCCCCTCTCTGGGCTTCTGAACGGCTTTTGATCCAACCGGAAGACTCGGGAAATAATCAACATATGCCGGAGAAATACTAGGAAACGGACTTTTTGGAGGAAGTAGAGCCTTTCCAGAGGACAAGTTTCTGATATTCGACGATCCCCTGGAATTGGCCATAGCCTCAGCACTACCAGTAACTGTCAAAAATGCCATCAAAATATGATTGGAACCAATAAGCAATACAGCTTCTCTCAAATATCATCAATAAGAAATATGTATCTTGCAAAATACTTTTACACTCAATTTAGTTATTTTAATTAATAATTTATACATGCATCCCTCCAGCATCAATGTGTAGTGCATATATACATACAAGGAAATGTTGATGCTGTAACTAGACATTATTACATTAATCTCAAACCATCCATCAAAGACAAAAATTCACAATTCCTAGCCAAAATGAATGATAGCGGCTACTAATCTTAACATGAGCTTGAAGAGTAACAAATACAAAATTAATCTGAAAATTGCAACAAAAAATGAACTTGTTCTGATTCTCTGAAAAGGGCAATAAAAATGTGTAATCCTAGGCACAAGGCAAACAGCAAATGGGGGGATTGAGTTTCATGTACCAATAAAGGGTACAAATTTCTATTTCTATTCATTTCCCACATTTTCTCAGCTTCCAATCAGACCACAGCTCAAACAAAAGAAACAGATTGAACACCAAAATCCCAAAACACAAAGGGCAAGCCCTAGAAACCAATTTACCGAATCCACGAAACAATACACCGCAATGTGAAGAACAAGGACCTCGAGACCAAGAAACCGAACCCGATTTCATGAATTAACCGAAAACAAAAGCAGATTTGTCATCGTAAACAAAAACAAAAACGAAAAGCTTACCTCTGTGAATTGGATTGAAAATGGAGGATCTTTGGAATGCAATGCGCGGAGAGAGGTTGGGATGTTGGAATCGAAGCTCGGCTTTACGTGTTCTAGGGTTTGATTTCCTCTTTTGAAGCTTTCTCTCTCTAGATTTTCTCTCTCTCTTCTCGTTGAAGTCTGGTCCGATTCTGGCTCTGGCTGGGGTTGAAAATGGAAGGAGAGGGGTTTAGTTGAAATTTAATAACAGTTGGAGCACCTTTTTTTTTTCCACTTCTTGCCCCAAAGTAACTATTCTCTTACATCTGTATCCCGAATGCCTAGGGCTGTTCAATGTTCGGTTTTGAGTCAAAACCGAACCAATTGATTCTGTTCTAAAAAATAAAAACTGAAACCGATTCAATGGAATTCATTTTCGTTCGGTTTTGAACATATGGGTTTTCGTTTCGGTTTGTTATGAAACGAACTTCATGAAATTCTCATACTTTAGACCGTTTTGATATATTATTTGACTTATCGATTTTTGATTTGATTTTCCTTAAACTAATTTTCATCAATTTTCTCACAGTTTGGCCCGATTTTGACGTATTATTTGACTTATTTTCTGCTAGCCCAATTACTTAAAACGAGCCATTGTCCAAATCGATCGATTTTCGACTCGGTTTGATTAAAAAAAAATTATTTTATAAATCAAAACTACAAATTTTGGTTTGATTTTAAACCAAATCAATTCGATTGTTTTCGGTTCGATTATTTTTGGGTACCCCTACTAATACTAATTTTGAGATGGAAATTAGTAAAAAATAACAAGCAAATGTTATAAAATCTCCTAGAAGGCTACAACACTGATAACCAGAAAATTATTGTCATTCGAAGTTGATGAATTGTTAATTTTGATTTCATCTCATTTATATTTTAATTCGATTTATTTTTTAACTTCTGCTTCCTCTTTCTAATTATTGCTTCTCTAGCATTTTTTAACTTCTGCTTCCTCTTCAGTGTACACGAGTTGAAGAACACACTCCATATTGAGAACAATGTTCCAAATGTCCATATTGAGAATTTAACTTCTGCTTTGTGTTCAAGTGATTGAATCAAAAGTCCCGAATCGGAATGTGTTCCAAATGTCCCTAAAGTGTCCCAAAACGTCCCGAAATGCTACATTATTAAGTGATTGAATTGAAAGTCTCGAAATGTCTCCAAGCGAATATGTTCCGAATGTCTCTGAAGTCCTTAATTACATCAAGTGTTTTTATTAATTTTTATTAGTGCTTAGAAGCTCTTTTCGATCGACTAGCACATAATGTTTTTTTACAACACTAATAATGAAAAGATCAATGTCATTTGAAGCTGATGAATTGTATAACATTTGTTAATTTTGATCTCATCTCATTTATAGTAATATAACAAATATGCATTAACTTTTATAATGGTAAACATTATGTCACTTATTAATTAAATATTTAAGAGAAATATTTCTCGATCAATTGTCATTGTGATGGATATCATAAAAACACACAATGATCGATCGTACATTCAAGAAAATTACTTTATGCTCAATTCTTAGAACGTTAAACTTCGATATTCCAATAATTATGGATAATGTAATAAAGAGAAATTGGATTCACTCAATTGTTATATAGTATACGTCGGAAATAAACTCGATTGTTATAAATACTAGACTCAGACTGTTATGACATTAAATTTTGAAAATACATTCGATAGTTTAATAATTATGGATAGTGTGATAACGAGAAATAACATTCACTCTACTTGTTGTAAATGCTAGACGTCAAAGATACAATTGAAAAAAATCAAAAGAGAGTCCCGAACCGAACTCTCTTCCCTTAAACGAGCTTGTGAAGGAAGGTTCCGAATCGAATGTGTGTTCCAAAACGTCTCAAAAAATCAATCAAGTGAGTGAGTGATTGAATGGAAAATCCCAAATGACCCAAAAGGCCCCGAAAGGTTGTGAAGAACGTCCCGAAAAGCTTGTGTAAAAAATCAAATAATCAAGTAAGTGTGATTGAATCGAAAGAAGTCCCGAATGACCCAAAAGGTGTGTAAGGTAAAGGTGGTGACTAAAATCAAAAGAGAGTCGTAGGTACCGAACTTCCCTAAAGAAGTTCCGAATCGAATGTGTCCCAAAACGTCCCAGAAAGCTTGTGTAAAAAATCAATCAAATGAGTGATTGAATCAAAAGGGTCCCGAATAACACCCAAAAGACTTGTGTAAATCCCGAACCCGAAAGGCCTTGTGTAATTAAAGTGAAGAGTTTGATTGAATCGAAAATCCGAATGCCCCTAAAGGGGTCCCGAATTGAGTGTGTTCCAAAACGTCCCGAAAATGACTTGTAATCAAAGTGAGTGATTGAATCGAAAGTCCTAAAATGTCCCTAAAGGGTCCCGAATTGAAAGTGTTCTCAAAACGTCCTGAAATGACACTTATATAATCATAGTGTGAGTGATTGAATCAAAAGTAGTCATGAAATGCCCGGGAAATTTACCGGTCATCGGCTCCTTTCGTCGCACCAATGACCTGCAATTACACGAACAAACCGTAATCGTTATGCACTTATTTATTGTGTTGAAATGTAATAGAGCATTTCAAAGACTATTTCCAACATGAAGCTCAAAACCTTTGACTGTATGTACAATTCGTCCTATAATCGTAACATTGAAAGAAACATGCTATATCATTAAAAGGACACTATGAAGGTCCCGGAAATCCTTAGAACAACGATGGCAAGATGTGTGACATTTACTTATGGTGTTCTAAAAAACGCTAGGAGCCATTCGGGCAGAGAGGGCCTGCGGGGACTAATCGGACTTGTCGGGAACTTTTAGAATATTGTTTACTTCATACAGAAAATTGTGTGCAAAACAATTATTCATTTAATAAGAGGTATAGTGTTTGAATCTCAGTGCAAATTAGGACTACTGGGAAATAATCAGACAAGTCGAAAATTTCCAGACTATTCTTTGCTTCATACAAAAGATTGTGTGCAATGAGAGGTCTAGTGTTCGATCCTCAGTGGGTCCTCTTGCTCGTTCTGATTGATCTTTGTTATTCTTTCACGGGAATTGATCTTCGTACGGCAAGAACGTCCTCTTCAACAACAACGAAGGCGCCACGAGTGTGAAGCCGGGAGGAGGAGTTTGTGATTCTCAAGGGTATGCTTAAGTACAAAAACAAGTTTTGGTCGATTCCAACTTTTTCTTGTGTGCACGTGAAACCTCTTTACTACTTAATCATCGAGATTCCAACTTAAGAGGTTTCACGTGAAGAAGATGGAATCGACCCAAACTTCTTTATGTACTTAAGCATACCCCTCAGAATCACAAACTCTTCCACCCGGCTCCACATCGCGGCGCCTTTGTCGTTGTCGGGTCTCTTCAGCGAGTGAGCCTTCGGTTTGGGGCGTCGAGAGAGAGAATTATAATAAGATCAGACGGGGCTTTTTGGGTTTGCTTTGAGTACATACATTGTGAGGGATATATATATATTGGAGTGTTTTGTGATCAGGAAAGAATTTCTAACGACTTTTTCTTCATTAATGTGATAATTTAATGTATTTTTAAATGTCAACAATTATATTTCCATTTTTATTATAATTATTAATTAATATATGAACTTCTTTCCTTTTATTTGTAGTTGATTTGGATGATCACGTTTGACTAATTAGTTTGGATGATCATATTTGTAATTGACATTTAAAAATACATTAAATTATCACATTAATGAAGAAAAAGTCGTTAGAAATTCTTTCCTGATCACAAAACACTCTAACCCTATGAAGATTCACTTTTAAATATAGAAATATGTGACCTCCATGTTTTAAAAATTTCCAACCAGCTAACCCGGCCCAACTCGCCTGCTCGTAATCTCAACCCGGACTGATCCGGACCGGGAACGGGCACCATACTGATATTACGGGCCGGGTTACGGACATGAAGTGGGATGCCCGGGCAAACCCGGACTACTGAAATAATCTCCAACCCACATGTATTCTCAGTCCAGGTTGAGACACAGCTCAACCCACGCATGTGATTGTGAATACGGTTATATATTTACTGACCGTTGTAACTATTATTGTAATTTTATCGAAGTTTGAGTTCTTCATGTTTCATTTTTTTGTGTACACGATATATTAATTTTGAATGCTATGAACGAGTTGGGCTAACGCGAAACTCGGTCGGGCTTAACCCGCCCAGTTGGCCAGCGGGCAACAATCTTCATGGGCCGGGAATGGACATGGAAATGGCCAACCCGCTAAGTCCAGGCTGGGCCAAAAAATTAGTCATGAACTGTCCAACCCAGCCCATGCTCACCCACAGTTCCTATAATTTTTTATTCTCAATTTATTTTATTTTTCAACAAATTAGGTGATTCTCTTACACAACAATTCGTGTTAGTTGGAAAAGAAACAATTTTAAATGAGTCTCCAATCTGTTTATCTTGATTGATCTCTTATTCGTTCACGGGCATTGTCGAGTTATAATTTCAATCTTCTATCAAAGCGAGTGGACAAACTAAACAGGAGTAATTACACATAAGTATACCTAACTATACGTCATTCTCACATAAGTACACATATATATAAAACTCGATTTTGCAGTCACCCAAATTACATTTCATCTCACTTAGCTCTAACATGATTAAATCTAACAGAATTTGGAGGTAAAAATACCAAAATACCCTCAATAGTTATAATTTGAAATCAGGCCGGTCGGACCGGTTCAAATTCAAAATTGGTTTATATTTATTTAATGAATAAAAATATATAAAAAGATGTCTTTAACCTTTGCTCAATTCTCTGGTTGTTATTAATATAATT
>JAYMTP010000477.1:0-33395 GCA_036897365.1 Geranium brycei
ACGAGCTACAAATTTAAAATTAAATTCCCACAAATGAAATCAAATCCCAATAGAAAACCCTAATTACTAATCCCCAATTCAAAATTCAAAATAAAACTTTCAATCTCAAATTCAAATTGAAATCGGAACCCTAAATTGAACCCGAACCCTAACTCCTAAATTAAGAAACCTAAACCCTAAAATTAAAATTTAATTTGAAAATTGAATTACCAAAATTGAAAATTGAATTCCCATAAATGAAATCGAAACAAAAATCAAACCCCCAATCGAAAACCCCAAAATTTGTAACCCTAACCCCCAAAATTAACCCCAAATTCGAAACCCTAAACTTTCAAATTAGAACTGAAATTAACACTCAAAATTATAATTGAAATCAACCCCCAAAATTTTTAACCCTAAATCCCAAAATCATAACCCTAACCCCCCAAATTTGTAAACCCAATCCCCAAAATCGTAACCTGAAACCCCCACAATTAACCCCCAATTCGAAATACCAAACCTAGAAATGGAAGATGAAGAGAAGAAACCCTAACCCTAACATAAACACAAAACCTTTCTTATTTTTACCATTACTGGAGTTCCAGCCATCGTCGGCGATGAGTGAACCATGCAGCTTCAATCTCCACGAGTCTCCAGCGGAGAATGGAGAAGGAAGAAACGACCGACGCCGACGAGAAGGTCTGTCGGTTGATGGCGAGAAGCTCTGTGAGAAGAGAGTACAGAGTTGCGACGCGAGTGCTTCTGGAGCTGTTCTAGTTTCAACGACGAAGACGTCTTCATGACTTAAGACTCGAGAGTTGAGAGACTCGAGAGGAGTCAAACACGGAGTGCTCTACTTTAAGATAAGGATTGATTTTAAGTCGCTGAGAATGAGATGTATGTGTGGAGGAGGTTGCGACACATCAACGAAAATTAACGGCTGAGATGAAGCAGTCGAGTGAGATCAATGGTCCACGATAACCCACGTCACTCGATGAGTTTGTGAAAGGGACTGAGAGTTTACAAACTCTCACACATCCCACCGGAAAAAGATGAGTTTGTGTGAGAGTTTATAAACTCTCACAACTCACTCATACGTCAACATGTTGGTGGTTGGGCTTGACCATTGGGCTTCGATGATGATTGTGAGTTTCTCAGCTTGGGCTTTATGAGTAATATATTTGGGGCCCTTTTGATATATTAAGGGTGTCGGGTTGTCGAGTTACTCAGCGGGTGAGCATCTCTCACCCGAGAATCACCCGATCTCACATCGGGTTGGGTCATGTCCGACTCACCCACCACTTGGTTTTGTCGGGTCTCGGGTGAGTCAGGTTTGAATCGGGTTGGGTTGTCGGGTGAGTCGGGTCTCGGGGGAAAATGGATAGCCCTACCCAAGGCCAAGGCTGAGTTCAAGAAGCTCAATTCCACCAAAAAACTGTCTCCTTCTTCATCACCACCATCATATCTGCTACTCAAACCAGTTACACCCAAGAACAAAACAAAAACAAGCAAACCCAAAAAGACCACTCAGTCCACAGACAAGAACGAACCCACAAACCCATCATCAAACCCACAAATCCCAGTTCAATCTGGCTCGATGAGTTCGAAGAAGACGATATGGTGAGCGAATTTAGAGGGCTCCCTACCAAATTCCAACAAACCCTAATCCCAAATCTGGAGAGAATCTCCACCACCTCCAAGATCTACATCGACAGGGCCAACAAGGATATGCCAATAGGCTTCAAGCCGATCGTGGGCAAGTAATACGCATCAACCATAGCCTCGGGAGCATCTGGACCGGCGAGACAAGGCTTGCGGCCGGAGACGAGGCCCGAGTCGCGGCCGGATGAGTGAAATACCCTCTCCCTCTTATGAAATCGATTCGCACAGATCGACAAAATTACGGACCCAAATCGATTTCAAATACAAGATCAATTTCGGGTGGGTCTCTATTTGGGAGAGGCTAGATCGATTTCTGGTTGTGGAGGATGGTGAGTTTCAGCCTGGGCTCCGACGCTGAGCATTTGGGCGTTGACGAGCTCTATGATTCAGTACCCAGATCAATGTTATGGGAAAATGAGTTTCAGAGAGAAAATTCTCGCAAGGGTGGCGGTGCAGGTGGAGGTAGAGGTGGCGCTGGGAAAAAATGGCATGGATGGCAAACTTTAAAATTTTGATGAATAGTGAGTGGTATTTCAGACATTTCAGATTTTCATGATATTTTAATATTTTTAATTATGCATTATTAAACAAATTAATTATGATTTATCAAATAAAACAAACAAAAATTTATTTTGAACCAGTCAGATCTCAATTGAACCGATTACACCAATTTTAAATCGGTTAGACCAGTCTGATTTCAAATCATAATTATTGAGGGCATTTTAGATTTTTTAACAAACCAATTCAGTTAGATTAAATATAAGTTAGGATAAGTGTCGCTTATTTAATGTTCAAGTACCCCAAATGAAAATTTTGAAGTATGGGTACTGGTTTTGAAAAGTAACATAGTTGGGTGTATCCATATGTCATTATCCATGTCTTATAAATATGATATAATATATAAATTTTAAAAAAGAAGTAAAATGGTACGGGAGCGGGTTGAAATCAGATGATGTGTAGGTCGACCCGCACATGCACCCGTTCAAAAAACCCGCTCAAAAACCTGAACCCGAATCTTTTCGGGTTTTGCCCGTTCCGATCGGAGTGGGTGCTTCGGGTATCCGTCAGTTCAATTTTTGTTGCCGTCCCTACATGTATGTACACTAACTTTACAAACTAGATGTTGGTAAACTCTTAATAAACAAATATGCAAATTTTCTTTAGGACGAATCTACATAATGACAATCTTATGACTCTTCTCAAGATCATGAGTATAAAAGACCTTTGGAAAATGAATCAATTCAAAATGATTTGGGTTTGAAAATGAGATGATTACCGAAAAAAATAGAAGATTTAAAAATCATTAGTGGCGAACCGAGGCGGGCATTCTTAAGGTGGTAAAAAATTAATCGTCTTAATTGTACATTTATCGGGTTTGGGAGATTTTGATATTTCTAGGAATTTGATTTACTCCCTTAATATTATACTTGTTATGTGTAAATTACATGCTTGATATGAAAATGAATTGAGGGAATTGTGCATTTATCGGTTTTGGGAGATTTTGATATTTACAGGGATTTGATTTACTCCCTCAATATTATCCGTGTTATATGCAAATTACATGCTTGGTATACAAATGAATTGAGTGAAAGGAACGGAAACTGAAACACAAGTAACAAAATGCAAAATTTCATTACATTTTCCGAGGATCCAAATATATCATGGGAGTTGTTAAATCATATGAAACGTGGGAGTTGAACCATAAAACTTACGTATTAAACCATGAAATTGTCGAAATAAATCATGAATTAAACCACGTAAAGTCCATGAAACCATTACATAATCAATGAAACTATTCCAAGTAAACCGATAAAATTGTTCCAAGTGAATCCATGAAACCACTATAATGAACTTATGAAACCGATTTCATGAACATTACATAATTGCAAAAAAATCCTTAAAGACTGAAATAATAATTAAATAATTCATAAACAATAAATTTAAATGATTGTACAAAAATACCAAATTAGCCCTCTGTTGGTGTTAATTAAGTATGTCATTGATGAGTCAGCATGAATCTGATTCATTGATTACAGGATTGGGAGAAGTTCTAATGTTTGTGTGGTAAGAATAGGTTTGTACTCGATTACAACCTTACATGGGATGCACTCCACTACAAATGGTTGATTTGATATAAACATATGAATAAATTACATCCATTGGATGTTATCAATTAATGGTCCAGATTCTTCTATTATTTCATTAATTAAAAATCAATGAAAAGGGTATGATGATCATTGCGTTTGATTCTGATAATCAATGATATGCATTGAAATAGGAAATTGAGAAATAAATTATCACGATTCTAGGAATTTGAATTTGAAATAAATATTCAGAAAATTCTTACCAAATATTAAGGAGAAGAGTCTAAATTCAAACTCTGCTATTTGATGAAACATAGAAATAAGCACAGATGGAAACATAGAATAATAACAATGGTCATGGCAATGAGCACAGATGAAAACATGGTATAAAGGAAATAAGTGAAGATGAAAACGTGCAATGCTAACAATAAAATGACAAAATGAAATTATGGGATTATGTGATTATGTGTAAAATGAAATCATGGACTCATTTGAATCGATTTAAGAATGAAAATGGAATCATGAGATTATGTGGAAATGGAATCATGGAATTTGCAAATAGAAGCATGGAAATAGGATTGCATATCAAAAATGGAATAATGGAATTCTTTCTGACTGAGACTTACATGGTATGGAATTATGGAAATAGACTGCATATCAAGAAATGGAAGAGTGAAATTGTTTCTCAATGAGATTACATGCAATGGAATTATGAAATTTATCGACTCTAACTCTAACGACCAGACTTTTTTACATACATGCAACACACTGACTAAAACGAAAAAGCTCAAACCCATGATCCAGTGAAAAAATTTCCAAAAAAAATGGATCAGAACCCAGAAATCAACTAATACCAACATGCAACACAATGACAAGAACGACCTATCTAATAAACATGATCTGATATCAAAAATATTCAGATGATCAATGCACCAAACCACAGTAATTTACTACTCACAAAAACTAGATTCAAACTGAGCAATCACCATAAACATCGATTCACTAAAAAACACAAAACAAAAAGGATCAATACACACCGAGCTTGTTGTTCTTTGGCAAGTTGAGAATCCTCTGAGATTTTCGTTTACATGGCGCCATGGCAAAGAAACAAAACACAAAATCAGGCTATTGAAAATTTAGGGCAAGAGCAATTGTATGGTTGAAAAGGGTTGACAAGGATTTGACGATTGTGGCGATATTGATGGTTAGGGTTGTGATTCGGGATTAAAAGAAAATAAACGATTCGGCCAAGAATCACCGAGATTTGGGGGGAGAGATTCGATCCGGAGAGTCGTTTCCAAAACAATAGAGATTGAACACCAAAATTGCCCCATTTCTGAAGTGATATTGTGCGATTGTGGGTATCGACTTTCAATTATTTACAGCGCGTGTCATCGGTTATTGAGAAATAATCTCTACCGTTGTTGTGAAGAACGGATGGCTACGCTATATTCATATATTTATATACGAATATAGCATTTGTACTTGATTTGGTCTGAAAGTTAGTTTCACATCTTAATATAATGTGAAACTAATTCACTACCATAAGATTATCAATATGGTGCAACAATTAAGACTATATTAAAAATTAATATAATACATGATAGAAGTTAATTCACTACCATAAGATTATCAATCATCAAAATCAGGCCATCTTAAAATCAAATTTGAATAATTAAGATAATATAATATAATAAAACAAAGTGAAGAAAGAACAATAAGAATATAAATAGTCCTAATACTAAACAATTATCACATCAATCTTTAAAAAAACAATATCACATCAAGAGTATAAATCAAATATTTCAGGGTTTGGCTCTGCACATTGCTTCGTTCTCATGGTTGATTTTGCTTGTGCTTTCGTTGTCAATATTTTTAGGATTGTAAATCTCTTGTAAAATTGAAAATTTTATCGATAACTTATAATTGAAAATAATTGTGACAGAAAATTAAACCATGTATTACTTTAGAAGCATAACTATCTTTAAAAAATTCTAAAGTACGGTTTTGTTTGAATACATTATAAACACTGAATGTGTCGCTTCCATGTGCAACATTGCAATAAGTAAGTAGGGATGCATTTTAATAAGAACTAAAACATGCGTGAGAACCAACGTAGAGGCGCCATGTAGCAGGGGGTATTTTTCATACTTATAAGTGAACTCTGTCGGGAAAGTGGTTTAACGAGTGTTTAGAAGAAAAAAAAAATTTCCGGCTCTGTCACGTGAGCACGTCTGCTAGTGCAGTGTCGCGCGTCAGCACACGTGCACGTGTCGCACTTCCATAGGTTCGCACGAGATTACCACCCTAAAAAACTAACATGTCGAATACTAATTGTTTTTAAAAAAAAACGGCCATTACTTTTTGTTGTAAAACAAATGTTGTGATAAGTATAATCTTTTACCGCTACATGTATTTTGTACCTATAAAGAAATGAGTGTTTATACATCAAAAGTATAATGATTTTATAGAAAGTAATAAACTAAAGGATTGCCACGTCATTCTTCTGTGTTCCTTTTATTGTGTTCTAATTCTAATATATTTTGTGAAAGTGTATGAAAGAACATTGATGATGATAAATGAAACCTCCATCTGTTTGAAGTAGTCTTTTATGCCCATTTTACAAGTAATAAATATAAGAATCAATATGTACCTATATTTGTATATTTCAAATATATACAATTTTTTTTGAAGGTTAATATGTACAATTGAATATACATTACTTTTACTTAATTATACTTAATTTTAATTAGACCGTAAAAAATGATTTGAGAATATTTTAAAATTTAACTTAAAACATGTTTTTATTGTCTTTTAAAAATTCACTTTACCCCTATATGTTAATTTAAAAAATATTTTTTTTAATTTTTTCAAAAATAACAAAAATATTCTTATATTAAAAAGTTTAAATAAATAATTATTTAGAATTTTTTTCGTAAAAAATAAATAATAAGTTTTTTCAGTATTAAATTTTTAACAAAATGATCTTTAAAGTTTAAACATCGTCATCTTTATAATTTTTATAGAAAACAAATTTAAATTTTTTAATACGAAAAGTATTTTTGTCCTTTCGCAAAAATGTAGGAATATTTTGGCATTGGTCAAGCGCTCGTGTCCACTATTTATTGAGTCTGTGTGTGTAAGGCTGTGGTTGGTGAGTTTCGAATCAGAGAATGAGGCCAAGAATCGTGCTTTTCGGAGATTCGATTACGGAGCAATCTGTACGGAGCGGTGGATGGGGCTCGTCTCTCGCCAACACCTACTCGCGCAAGGTTCGATTCCCATTTCCTGATTCTGGAAAAATTGATTTCTGAGGTTTTGTGTTCTTCAGGCTGATGTTGTGGTTCGTGGGTATGGCGGCTACAACACCAGATGGACTCTCTTCTTGCTGCACCACATCTTCCCTCTGGTAATGCTACTGTCACTCTTCATTTTCAATCACGATGGTGTTTAATTTCTGTGTTGTGGGTTTTGTTGATGCATAACAAGGAGTGAAGTGATGTGATCTGATGATGATGATTTCTCTTGATCCTTACTTGTTTGTTTGGTTCTGATCTTGTCACAATTTGGGTTTGTTTCGAAATTTGAAATTGGGCTGGTTTGCATTTAGATCCAATTTTTGAAGAAAACTTGTATACTTGTGAACTCATAAATAAAGCTTGTGACAAATGTAGTTGGGGCGGGGTTTGTAGGAGTGAAACTAGCCGAAGATCGTGTCTGCATTTGAGATCTACATGAACTATTTCAGGCTTGACTTGATTTTGGACATTCTTGTTTGGGTTAGTGAAAACTTGTTAATAGGGAGAGTTCTGTGATGTTAAAGTAAACTACTTTATTGTGATTCAGCTAATGTTTATTCATGTAAGATCGTGGTTTTGCATGAGAATCCATCCAAATAACCAGTAAAGATACAGTGATTTGATTTAGTCAACAACAAAGTAACCTGCTTGTGTACCATCAACATCACAAGTTGCATAAAGTTGATTTCTTCTTGCATTGGAGTTTGGTGTATTATATTCAAATGTTTATGACATCTCATATTCATATAACATATACAAGTAAATAAAACCCAAAGAATCTAAGAAATTGCTATGGAGCGAACTATTTGTGTCTTTTTGCAGGAGTCTACAGAAGCCCCTGTTGCTACCACAATCTTCCTTGGGGCTAATGATGCTGCTTTATTCGGCAGGACCAGCCAACGGCAACATGTTCCCGTTGAAGAGTACAAGGAGAACCTCAAGAAAATTGTTAATCATTTGAAGGTACCTTTGATTGCACTCAACATTCACCAACCATCATGCATTTACAATTTATCGCCATCTTTATGGAACCTCTTGTAAGTGATTACCACAGCATGGTATCACCTCTTTTTTCAGTCTTTGAAAATTAAGTTCCAAAACGAGGTCTTTCATACAGATGGAAATGTTCACTTCTACGATTTTCCATTGTATTAGATTTTAGTCATAGGACCTAATTATGTTCTTTGGAGTAAATGCTAAAAACATATACATTGTAAATTTCAACCATCTTTTGATAGAAAATCAGTGGTAACAGTTACATAGAAAATGAGCTGATCTGATGTTCAGCTCAGTAACAGAACTATGGCACTCATGTCTATAATTAATCAGCAACTCGTGTAATGTAAGAGCACATTTCTCATGTTTCTAGGGGTTTTGATACAGGAAAGCTCCCCCACTATGCTAATTGTGCTTATTACCCCACCACCAGTGGACGAAGAAGGTCGCATGGAATTTGCATGGTTTGATGATTCACCTTACCATGTTCACTAAGTCTTCAGCCCTCGAAATTTGATTGTTTGAACAAAAGATCAATACCTCAAAGAAAATGCTTGTAGATTGTTATTCTTTATATAAGATTGTAATTGGACCCTACAGGTCTGGCAACAAGCCTATCGAGCGCCCAGAAAGGACTAATGAATCGGCAGGACTTTACGCCAAACACTGTATGGAATTAGCCAAAGAACTGGGCCTCCCTTCCATTGATCTATGGTCCAAGATGCAGGAGACGGTGGGTTGGCAGAAAAAGTTTCTAAGGTTTGTGATATCTAAAGCTTTGATTCATGACTTTATCTACTTCCATGTGTTTATTTGTTTGAGCTGTATCATATTAGACTGGGAAAAGGCATGTCAAAACAGGGACAGACCAAAAGCTTTAGTCAACATTTTTCTCCCATATTTGCTGTCTGTTTATGTAGTTGCTCCTTGCAAACAAAGTACACGAAATCTTGTCACTTACATGTGTATTTGTGGCAATACAGCGATGGACTGCACTTAACTCCAGAAGGCAATGCAGTGGTTCACCAAGAACTCGTAAGAGTATTCAAGGAAGCATCGCTTGACCCTGAAGAAATGCCATTTGATTTCCCTCCTCACTTGGAAATTGACGACAAGAATCCCGAGAAAGCTTTCCTGTAAAATTGCTTATAGCTTTACATTTTCCTTCTGGTTTCTGAGTTTTAGGCGACACAATTCTGTCTTTCCGTATGTTAGCTATAGGAGGGTTATGGCATGCATTGTATTGTGCTTTGCCAAATTTCTGGATTTTTGCTCTGTGGTTTCTTATATCATAACATCATTTTTCCTTTTAATGGTTGATGAATTAATTTCTTAATTGTTATCATATTAAGTGCAACACATTTACTTCATTGTGATAAAGTTCTGTACTGTATTTTGTATTTAAAAGAGAATTTGCTTCGAATTAAATTAATTGAGAGCAACTGAGGATTCAACTAATGCACCTTAATTTCAAACAAACTTCCAAGAAAACAATAATAATACCTATAACGTTGTTCCTCAAAACCAATACCAGAAACAACCCATGTTTCCATCATCTGAAAATTCTTATTAGAGAGAGACCTCTCAAATTCATCAAAAGACAGCTTGTGGCTCTGTCATGAATTTGAATGTTACTTTTTAACTTGATAAGTCTGATTAATTTGATCATTTTTTTCCTCATCATAAATAGTGAGAAACAATGCGCTAAGCACTATATGAAAGAAAATTATTAAATATTTATTTTAAGTTATAACGGGAAATATATAATAAAAATAATGATTTTATATATTGCTAATAATAAATTAATACTTTATCAAGTAACATAAAATGCATCAATAAATAAATAAGTTAGCGTTAACAACATCTTTCAATAAATATAATTGCAGAGAAAAAAAGCAAATTATTGAAATGGGTGCATTCGGCTGTGAACTCATGTAGAACGTTCAAACCATGCAGAACTGTCAGATCTGGGACGCGCGTTGTCTCAGCGTACGACACGTGGCAGGGTTTATCATATTCTACAACATTGCACTACATGTTCTACATGGCTTCAATTTTGCACAAGTTCAGCATTTCTACAACATTGCACTACATGTTCTACAGTTTTGACGCTTTTTTGGATTTGTAGTTAATTTTGCCTCCTATTAGAATAGTCAATTTAAATAAATTCAGAATAACCAAATATGAATAAAAATGATTAATATAAAAATAATATACGACCTACTAACAAATTTGCTGACAATTTTACTGTAAGATTAAGTGCATGCAATAAGATGAATAATATATTACGAAATTCCGGTATATAACTGATTTGTATTGTAGAAGCAAACACAGAAATATATTTTTTTTAAATGATTTTTTGTCTTGATTCAAATATTTGGGAGGGATAGATGTTATGAAAACTGACTCCAATACCGATTAAGTGGGGTTAGTATTTGTGCTGACATAGGATAATATCTTAATTCATGATTATTTTATTTGTTTTCACTTACTTGTAGTTCCAAATTAACCTATCACATATTATTGCTTACTTGTGGTTAATTTAAGTAGTTGTATGATTGTGCTCTTTGCATGTCTATTTACTAATTTCTTACCTACTAATCCATCTATACTTTTACACATTTAAATTTATTCTTAATAATTAAGTGTTGAATTGAAGTAACTTACATTGGTTCATGTGGATTCGATCCGGTCTTACTCATTTTATTACTTAAATGATCGCGTGCACTTCCGCGTAATTTGGTACATGTGGAGTACTGTCCACAGGCCCAACATCGACATATAGAAAGAAGTGGTCGGTTAGTAAAACAATGGCAGTTCAAAAAAATTGAATTCTGCCTCGAAAAAGCGAATTCGTAAAAAATAGCTCGAAAGGGAAAAAGGTCTGAGGTGATGCTCAAAAGTTTGTATCATCGAAATGTATTTCTACCGATTGGCGATTCTAGCAAAATCACCCATGAGAGTCATCATGAACCATTAGTCGTTAATGCGTATTCTCATGATGCATGTATCTAATCATGTTACAATGTAGACGTGGTTTGGTAATAGGCCAATTTGTCCACTGTCATTAGTGGATAAAGTGATTTCTTTAACAGATAAAAACTGTAAGCTTCAAGTGTTGCTTTTCTTGTTGAGCTACTTGAAATCTTTTTCTCACTTACTTGTCTATTGTTTCCTTCTGGTTTCTGGCCCCAAATATTTTCCAGGTGACACAATTCTCTGTCCATTCTGTGACTGCACTTTCTATATATTGCATTGTGATTTGCCCAATTTCTGGATTTATGCTATGTGGTTCATTCAAATTATAACATCATTTTCCTTTTAATGCTTGATGAATTAATATTTTTGTTTCTTAATTGGTTATCATATTAAATGCAACAAATTTACTTCATTGTAATAAAGTTTTGTACTGTAATTAGTATTTAGTGCAGATTTATTAAAGCAAGTCATCAGGTAACAGTTTTCTCCCCAAAAATTAAATTAAAAGAGAGTTTGCTTCAAATCAAAATAAATGAGAGAATATAACTGAGGATTCAATTAATGCACCTTAATTCCTCATTTTAATTCTTGTTCTTAACCATAGTGACAGACCCATAATTAGGAAATTAAAAATGGAGTTTCAGACAAATTTCCAAGAAAACAATAACACCAACAACCTTGTCCCCCAAAACCAAAACCAGAACCAGAACCAGAACCAACCCATAATGTTCCCATCACCTGAAAATTTCTTACTAGAAACCTCAAATTCATCAAAAGACAGCTTGTTGCTCTGTCATGACTTTCACTACCAGCAACAGCTCCCTGATGGGTCCTCCATGAACCCAATTCTTGATCCTATTGATCACAGTTTCGGGTCCGATATCGACTTCTATGAGTGCAAGCCCTTTGCTGACCTGAACATCACCAAGAACAGTTTCAATACTAATAATGTTGCCTGTGGACATGGATATGTCATGGACAATTTCCATGGAGGCAATGTGTTTTCAAGCACTAGCAACAACATTAACAGCCTCAGGGCTCAGAAAATGGCTCCACCGTTCGATGTGATGACCGGTGGATCGGGCGGTCAGGGCCATGCCATGATGATGTCTTCTTTAGGGTTTCAGGACATCAAGCCTCATGTGAATTTTATGGTAGGAGATGAAGTGTCTAGTGTATCTGCAGGAGCAATAAGGAAGACTTATAATATTACTACCAAAGGTGGCAAGAAATGTAATATAGTCAAAGGGCAATGGACCATGGATGAAGACAGGTGTGTGTATTTTATTTTTGTTCATTAATTTGTTCTAAAAAAAGTGGTAGGTACTAGTCAAGCAGAGACAGCCCTTGGATACTGATCAAAAATTAGTCGATGACTAATCAACAATTGATGAAAAATTAATCGGATAAGTCGAGAATTTACATAACACTGGTTTTAAGTAATGTTATAAAAATTCCCGACTTGTCCGATCAATCCCTTGACTAGTC
Source organism: Geranium brycei (assembly GCA_036897365.1). NCBI lineage: Eukaryota > Viridiplantae > Streptophyta > Magnoliopsida > Geraniales > Geraniaceae > Geranium > Geranium brycei. The sequence continues at coordinate 12,488 of JAYMTP010000477.1, forward strand.
CCTGAATATTAATCTTGTATAATTCCCGATTAATCTTGTAATCTGGTTTATTTCCGATTAATTCTTAAAAAGTCATTTCTGACTGACTAGCGCTTAGTGTTTTTTACAACACTGGTTTTAAGGATTATTTTGATACTAGTCAGGCAGAGACAGCCTTTTGAGACTAATCGGAAATCAGACGATGACTGATCAAGAATTGATAAAATAAATTAATCGAACAAGTCGGAAACTTTTAAAACAATAAATTTGAAGATTGTTTTGATCGTCGAGTCGGATTGATTATATTTCATATTGTGGGTTGGATTTGAATGTTGAACAGGATATTGATTCGGCTGGTGGAGCAATATGGGATAAGGAAATGGTCCAACATTGCACAGATGCTTCCTGGGAGGATTGGCAAGCAGTGCAGAGAGAGGTGGCATAACCATCTCAGGCCTGACATTAAGGTTCCTTCGTTCAATCTTAATATTATTCTTATCGCTTTTTAACAATATTACCTTTCTTATGGTCTCACATATCTAAAAGACGTGGATCTTGTTACATAGCTATTTTAAATTCTTCAACTTCATATTCTAGTATTAGATGGATCATTATTCAATACGAATGTTAAAATATGTGTTACTTGTTAGTCATTACTTGATAAGCTTGTTATCGACTTTTAACCATTCGTAGACAACACATTACCAAAACATACAATATATGGGGATTGTAAACCCTGTTTTTCACTATTCAATATTTACAACAAGTATCCGTGAACTATGTTTAATATGTAACACTTAAAATAAAGTGAAAAGACAAAACTACTCTTAAAGCAATTTTTAAAATATATGTTGACATCATTTTGTTTCTAAAAGATTTAAATTAATTGTCTACCTTCTAATTTTTTAGAGGGAAAAATCAAAGGATTATGTTGTCATTAGGGTTGTTCACCTTTTAGTTTTGATTTGGTTTTGAATTGAACTGGTCAATTTGATTTAAAAATAAAATTAAAATTAAAACTGATCAAACCAGGTTGATTTAGTTTTGAACATGTCAGATTTTATTCAATTTGGCAGTTTGTTATGAACTGAATGTTACTAAATTCTCAATTTTAACTTTTTAAATTTATTATTTGACGTATTGATTTTTGGTTGGATCTTTTTTTAACTGATTTTCATGAAATTATTACATTTTAGACCGATTTTGACTTATTATTTTACATATTTTTTGTTGGTCCAGTATTTTTAGACCCAGTTAATAAGAATCAATGACTTAAAATGAGTTTCAAATCCATCGATTGTCAGTTTGATTCGATGTTTATCAATTTCATTTTATAAACTAGAACTGAGTCGATAAAGTTTCGATTCGATTTTGAACCAAACCAACTCGATTCTTTTGAGTTATATTATTTTTTAGATTGATTCGAGTAGTTTGTAGTCCTTGCAATCATTCTTGTATATATATATATATATATGTTTTTTCATCACAGAAAGACACATGGAGCGAGGAAGAGGACAAGGTGCTGATAGAGGCACACTCCGAGATCGGCAACAAATGGGCGGAGATAGCCAAGAGACTCCCCGGAAGAACCGAGAACTCCATCAAGAACCACTGGAACGCCACGAAACGCCGCCAGTTCTCAAACTCGAAGCGCAAGTGCCGCTCCAAGTACCCTCGCGGCTCCATCCTCCAGCAGTACATCAAGAGCCTCAACCTCCTCCCCGGAAAGTCCAAGAAGCCCTCCTCCGCCGCCGCAGCCGCCCCGGCCCAGGCCGCCACCGACCGTCTCGTCCCCAACTGGGACTTCACCTGCGAGGTCCCCGACTTCGCCTTCGACTTCGATCAGGAGACATGTAGCATCGACTCTCTCCTCGATAATCATGTCGTCGTGGACGGTCGGGTTCTTGATGACGAGAAGATGAAGATGAAGGATGGGTTTGATGATCAGATGTTGGGTGGTTGTGATGGTGATGATCATGTGGCTCCGCTTCAGTTGATGGGGTTTGAGGTGAAGGAAGAGTTGGATTTGGTGGAGATGATGTCTCAGGTCAATAACATGTAAGGGAGAGAGAGGCCAGAACCAGACCAGACATGAAATTTATGAGTTTTGAAGTTTTTTTAATTTATATTCAGACATTTTAATTATAATTCAGCACAAGAAATTAAATACACTTTCAATAATAAATGTATATAAGACAATGAAGCATGGCAATTAGCTTAGTGATTTCTACCTTTGCAAATAAAAAGAAGTGTGGATTACAAAAAAAAAACATCCTGAAACAAATCACTGATTCAAAGTTGCAGACTAATCTACAAACCTGTTTTTGAATATTACATTTCAATTTCATCTTTGAACATCCAAATTCTCCAGCAAAATTTATCCTTGCGGGGTTTAGGCAGCCTTTGGCTTTGGCTTGATGCGCTTCACTCGGGAGTAGAGGAACACTCCGGCAAGGGCTATGCCAGTGCCTGCGCCAAAATCCAAGAAAATAAATGAGTGTCACCGGTCGGTCGGGGAGGAAAAGGGTATGTGAGATGAAGCATTCCAAAACATGAAAGAAAAATGTCAAGAAAGTGGGTTTACCGAGAGAATTGATGGGCGAGACGGGTGTTTTGAAGAAGAGAACCGAGCTCACGATGACCACCACACGCTTCACACAGTTACCCACTGAATGAGTTACAGGGGACACCCTTTGCAAAATCATGTATGAAACCTGCAAGGTATAAAGGCCAGAGAATTAGCGTTGCTCCAAGAACCATTGGAAATTAACGAGAAGGAGAAACAGTATTTCAAAGATAGATTGTGGCTGCAAGTAAGAACCAAGTTCCTCACCTGCTGGTAAGCATGGAAGCAGAGTGCAGCAATAAGAGACCTAGTGCCCAACACTTTCAAATCCAAGCCCTGTCATCAAAGATATCAAACAGACACATCAGGATATGCATTTTCAGTCAAACAAATAATGCATTAGATATTAGCCCTCAAAAGCTCTTGAAAGTACTTACAGCAGCTTGTAAGTATGCAGGAGAAAACTTAACACCTTCCAAGAAGATGGTCAGAGGGGCCATTAATACAAATGACATAACTGTTATAACTGAGAAGAGAGTAATGTTGTCCATAGATTCCTGGTTAACAAAAACGAAGTAAACTTATTAACTGACAAGCAAAATATATAGTAGAAGTGTACTATAACAATATGGCTATGTGCAGAAAGTAAATATAGTCTATTTGAATTATCATAAGCACTCCTAGTAACAATCATTAAGATATATCACCTCTTTTTTAACCATGAGCTTTTTGCTGAGGACATTACGAGATTGATTGGTCAAATTGGAAGCCATTGCACTCGTAAACCCAGCCCTGAAACACCAGAAATAAAAAGGTATGTTTGAACCAAATAATTAAGACTATTCTGCAATAAGAAGAACTATATGCACTTTTAACTTCTTACCAATTAAAAGAGGCCTCAGTGACTGATGCCAGCACAACTCCACCAACAATTGGTAAAAGAGCAAGAATCACCCATGGAGTAGGAGACTGATGAGCAGAACAAAAAGGCTAAAACTTAATCCCAACAAATTTTGAGCTATCGACTTGTAAGACATTGAGGCATAAGAGATCCATACCTCTCCGAGAAACATAGCAGAGAGAACAACTGAGAAAAAAGGCTCCATAGCTTTGATAGTGTGAGTAAACGAAACTGCCACTTTCCCGAGACTCATATTAGTGAAGAGGTTCCCCAGTGAATGCACCACTGCCAGTGGAAAAATAGCAGCAAGCTGTAATGACAGCAACCCGATTATACCTCACATTGCATATCAACAACACAACTATCAGAATACAATCTATCTGCAAGGAAAGAGATACCTGTCCCCCACTAATTCTGGGCCTGTACAAGTTAACAGCCCACATAGACAAAACAAGCACAGTCCCGACAGCAAACTGAACCAATGTGACTGTTACCGGGTAATGGAAAGCCTTGAGAACCTGCCAACAAGAAATGTCTTCAATCACCTTTTAGATAATTTGTTACAATACTACCCATTTAGGATTCATGAAAATTAAGCCTCGGGATTGAATCGATAGCTATATCCCCTACGATCACGATTCCAATTAAAAAATTGAAGTAATATTCCAAACAAAGGCCTAAAGCAGAGGTACAACTTCATTTCCATACAGCATCAACTTTCTTTTCCAAAAGGAATAACTCTCTATTCATTTATATTGGATGGAACTGATTTGATTGCTAAAGACTTTTAGATTCAGTCACCAAACACTATGCCCAACTTTACAAATTCTGTTAAATTACCTCCTGTAAAAGCTGTGTAAGCATACAATTTACAGTCTATTTTGAACTTTCTGGGCTTGTAAAATACTCAACTCATTTCCTGCCAAACAAACAGAACTTTGGCACCAATTAAACAAACTACAGTACAGAACACTGGGAGCAATCGATTTCTTAAATAACAAGTAAAACTCCATTTCGCCTCATTTTCTCTCCGATCTAATAAGATTCCAGAAATCGATCAAAACCTTTTCCAATACAACTTCACACAGCACGAAACAAGATCTACAAGCACAGAAGAATCAACAAAAACGAGTAGAACAGAACCGAACCGAACCTGCTTGTTGTAGATGTTGAAGTAGATATTGAAGACGAACCAGAGACCAAACAACAACCCGAGCTCGAGCGTCTTGGCGAATCCGCTCTTCTCGACCTCCCCGGAGGCCTCCGTGGCCTTGACCTCGAAGCGATCGGTCCTCGAATCGGACCGGAGCTGCGGCAGGGGACTCCACGCCCGCAGGGGCGAGGAAGAGGAAGAGGTCAAGCTCCATGAACGCCGAGGAAACGACGCCGTCACAGAATCCACATCGAGAGGCGACGAAGAAGAAGATGAACCAGAAGCGTCTTGGCCTCTGGAGGAGAATCGCAAGGGATTGAACCTAGGGCTCGATCCTCGCGGCGTGCTCGCGAAGCCTCTGGGCTTGTGGAGCGAGATCGAGGGAGCGAAAGTGAAGGCTGTGCTCTGCATTTTCGGAGATCTCGATCAGGAGGCGATGAAGAAGAAGAAGAAGGAGCTGAGTTGGAGAGTCCGCAGAGGAGCCAAGTTGGTGTATACGAGTGGAGTAGGTGAGCGAAGAGCACAAATGCTAAAACGACGGTGACTATCTCGATAAAAATGTCGTTTTTTCCTTTTAACGCTCCGTCGTTAATTTTAGTATATAGGATATTAATTTTTAGAGAAAAAACGTATATGTGAGATTCAACACGTGCCGAATAATGAAGGAAAAAATGGGAGTGAGGCTGGTCCAAGATTCTTGGAAACAAGGACGAAGATTCATGTATCTCAACTCAAGAGCCGCCTGTAATTATTACCGAGACCGGTCTACAAGTGTGTACTGACTTTAAAGAAGATGTGTGTGTGGGCAAAGGTTCAGGCCCATCTTTAGAGCAAAACACTTGTGGGCCTGTGTATCAGCCCGTTTTAGGCCCAATTATGGTAAACACTGGCTCTGCTTTTGGACTGGGATGCATTCCCTACCAGAAGAATAATAAACACGAATTTTGATGAGATAATTTTAAAAAAGAAAGGAAAATTTAAGGGTGGATACCCATAGAATTAGTTGTTTCTCATATGGATATACCTAGATAATTTTTTAGCACATGGTTACCTGAGAATTCTCTTTTTTCAGTTAGTTTTTTTCCGTCAATTTCTGTTAAAAATCGTCGTTAGAGGGATATGTAAATACTAAAATAGCATTTGGATTGAATGAGTTATTAAAACTGGATCGAAAAGACTTAGTTACACATTCTAATTTTCAAATTAATGTCATTGTCCCCCTTTTCTCTCCTCCCTCTCTCCTTCTCTCCACAGGGGGGCGTAGGCACGGAGATCCCACACACAGGCCCAAATCGACCCGCTTCTGATATCAAGAACTCGAATTCAGTAACCAAGAACTAAATCAAACTAAATAGGAAACTCTAATACATAATACTGATTAATGGACTAACCCTAATAGGCCTATAATCTAATACTAAGAGATCATTATATAATAGATAGGTAAAGAAGAAAATAACTTATATAGTTATGGAAGCATTTCAGTGAGAACTACTGGAGGCGTGAGAATTATTCCAATAAATATGAGGGTGTCATGTGACAAGGGGTTGGGTTCCATACTATAACTTAAAAGTGAACCCTATCGAAGGAGTGGGAAAAAAAATTGGGAGAAAAAATTTATATCACTAAAATCTAATCGCCAGAGTAAATTGAACTAGTTTCAAATACAAACTAAATAACCAATATAAATTACTAAATACAGAACATAAAAGTTTATAATTTTGTCGACTTATACATAACATTTAGTAATGCATGGGTTACAATTGTAAATTTAGTAACAATTATGATTTTATTTTCAAAATATAGCAACTGTGTGGCCGCCGCTGGACTGAGAGGAAAAGAGATGGGGAGGAGAGAAGTCCAGTCATGCTATGGCTCACGTGTAGACAAGGCTACCCATGAGAGGGAGTGTTGAAGTAGAGGTCCATGCGTACAAGAGCGTGAAAGGGAAATAAGCCTCACACGTACATAAAACATGAGAGGGAGAATTTAAATTAATCTCACATGGAAAAGAAGTGAAATAAAATGGGTGTATATAAAAGGTAGGGTCAAACCCAACTAATAGCTTGAGCTTTTAGTTATGGAGCCCGGCCCGATATGTACAGCCCAGTTTAACATGGTAACAGAGCAGGTTTAGTTCCTGGTTATTGAATTCGAGTTCTACCCACTTGTCATTGACGAGTGAGTAGGGCAATCAAGAAATTGTTCGATGTTCTTCATCAAAAGTTTCAAAGTTCAAGAGCCAAGGTAAGAAAAAAAATTTCGAATTACTGTTCATAACTCCCGAAGTATTGTTCATTGCTACTGTTCATTAGTATGTTCACGCGCAAAAAAAAGAAGGAAGAGAAGAAGAAAAGAGAGGAGAGAGGAGAGGAGAAGAAAAGAAGAAAGAAAGTTATACCGTAATTCGAAAACCGGCACTTGTGCATCCCCATAATCCGAAAAGCGATCCCGTAATTCGAAAATCAGCACGTGAACATCCCCGTAATCCGAAAAAGTTATCAAAGGTAATCAAAAATCGTCTACATTCATCAATTCTGTCCAGTGCGCCCTCACTCAAAGGTTATCAAAGAGTTCAAAGCGATCAAAGGAATCAAAGTGTTCAAGTTCAAACTCAATTCAGTTTACACCGTATTGAGTTTGAGGGAGACTATTAGATTATAGGCCCATTAGGGTTAGCCCATTAATTAGTATTATGTATTAGAGTTTTTTTATTCTATAGGTATTAAGGTTTCCTATTTAATTTAGTTTGGATCCTATATAAAGGGTCTTCTCCCCTATTGTATTTGACATCAAGAACATCAAGAATAATAATAATATCAAAGTTAACACTTACGATATTACAGCTTTTGTATTTTATTCATGGAAAATACGCATTTTAAACGTGACCCATTACATTACCTTATAACTATATATATAAGGTATTTTGTTGTTTAACATATTGTCTTTTTAGTTTATTAATTAGTGTTTAGTTTCTTTTTTGATTTAGATCTATCATTTATATATAGCTATGCCTTTACTCGAATCAGGATCCAGTAATATATTATCCAATGCGGCATTGTTGAACAATTAGCGAGTCGCGATTCATAGGCTTGGGAGTCTGAGGGCGTGAAGTAGCCCCTGCCTAACGGTATGATATGGTTCTCGAAGTAGTCACGACATATGGCTCGACGAACCCAACACATTGGGATACAATGTTTGTTACAATCTGGTCTTGAAACTTTAGTGTCTTATTTATTTTCTAGTGTTCCAAATATATGAAAACTAAATTCATGTTGATTCACACTGGGAAAAATTGTTTTGTCTTCCAAATGCATGTGATATGATGTACAATTTATTTTATTTTCTTTAATTTAATACATAAGTTAGTTTGATGTTACAAAATTCTAAAAATATTTCAATTAATTTTACTGATTTCGTAATAGTTATGGTTAAAGAGTTAATATTAAAATAGGTAATCCTACCCTTCCTCAATTATTAGTTTTCAAAAACATTTTGGTGTTCTTGGTGAATCAAGTTAAAGTAGGCATGAACTAAATATTTGGTGTACGTTTGTTGCTTCAAAGTTGTTGCAACTTATGGAGTGTCCACTTATTGATTTTAATAATAAATACATTTAAAAAAACTATCAAACATGTCTCTGACTACTTTTCAAAGTGTGAAACTTTGTATTTGGTTAAGAAAATGGATATGTAAGTTTTCAAGTTTGTTCATAATTTATTTTCTCCATTTTCGCTAACTTGTTAATATTTATTATTATTCAACACTTGTTCCCTAGAAAGTTATGTTTAATCTTCTGATCATGAGATGTTAGTATTGCATAAATATAACTTAGCTATAGAAATTTGATTCATCAAATAATTGACTTAGGGATGACAATAGGACGAGTTTGGACAGATTTGACAATCTCGTCCTGTTAGAATCGGGACAAGAATTCCCCATTTCTGACCGGAAGGATATAAAGATTTCTCGTCGGGTTCTAGGATTCTTCGTTTTCTGTTTCAAACCCAAATAATGTTAAAACATATTTAATTTTAATAAAATATGCATTAAAAACTATTATTTTATTTAAAATATTATTATTTTATTAAATATGTATTATAAAATATTATTTTAATAAACAATATGTAAATATATCATTTTCATTAAATATGCATTTTAAAACATAATTTTTAGTAACAAAGATATATTTTTAATATATCAGAGCGGGACATGGATACCTCGCCACGTTCCTATTCGAATTCGGGGATTCTCCGTCCCGTTCCCATCCGGAAATCCTCATTAGGGATAGGGAATGGTGTCATCCCTAAATTGGCCAAAGCAGTTTAGTTATATTGTTAGACAGCGGGTTAGTCCATAAACGATAAACATGATTAACTGAAAGCAATATTAAAGAATTAACAAAATGTTACAATTTGTACTGCTACTTCCGAGGAGTATAATAGGGGTTACGGAGTCGAAAAATTCTGATCATGGTGACGTTGTAATTCGTTCCGCCCTCTACAACTTTAGTGTTTTGGCCGAGACTTAATTCCCGCCATATGAACTTTGTTCCGAGAGAAATACATTTGTAGATAGTGAATATGTACTGCCGATGTCTGTATGGTATAACAGAATCTACATATCTCCAAAAAGTACAATTTTTGGTTCGTTGGATTCTTCATCTCGTCTTTTATGATTTTGATTTCTTTATCATCGCTTGATTGTGACCAGAAGAACTCCGTTTTAAACGAAACATATGTGTCGATGGTATCGAGTTTCTCCGAACAGTTTTCCAACCTTTATTCGGGTGGTTCTTATGTATGCTCGAGACCGATCTCCATAAAACTATACAGGTTTCATAGGACTATAGTCTCCCAAGATACAGTGATAGAAACAAGAAAATATTTTAGCTCTAACACATGTTCTTATTCGGTTGTTTATTTTTTTTTTGTTTGAAAATTGCTCACCTGAATAGCAGAATAATAAAACCGCAACCAATGAAATGAATGGAAATAAATAGCAATAAACAGTGAGAAACGAAAGTCATTTAATTAAGGCCAAAACAGATGACTTTTCAAAATCGTCTTCAATTTCATTTACTATACACCAGTTTTGTCCAACATATATCACTTCTTTTGAATAAGATTTCTCTCATTTAACATATTTAATACATTGTGAGTGAACTACTTAAAACCGTTGGTGTTTTTGTTACTTTTTTCACCTTGTTTTTGTTAATATATACATTTATTTCACCTGGTTCCGTGTTCTAGTAGATTTCTTTTAACAAGAGATTCGTTTTGTTGAATTCAAAACTAATAATTAATTATCACGTTTGTAATTGTGACCTCCCCATAGAGCTTTCTATCCATCCTAGCGCCTTCAATATATACAAATCATGCCATATATCAGGAAAAATTCCACGTGACACATTTTCACTATACACGAATTTTATTTCAACCTCCTTAACTTCAAAATCAACTTGTGAAACTTTTTTTCGTTAACTTTTTTGAAAATTCGGTTAATTTTTGCAAAATGATAAAAATACCCTTTCATTAATAAAATAAAAATGATTTTAAAATTTTTTCTTTTTTTTTACAAAAGAAAAGAACAAAAACAATATTTTAGTATTAATTTTTTAAAAAAAAACAACTTTTTTTTCTAAAAATATTATAAAAATAAAAAATTATTTTTTATTTTTAAATTATTTTTATAAAACAAAACTTTTTAAAAATTATTTTACTACTAACATAATTTTATCCTTTATTTTTTACGACAAAAAATTAAGAAAAAAAGTTCAAAATCAATTATACTTATTTATTTTAATTTTTTTAATACAAGAGTATTTTCGTCATTTCACAAAAAGTTTATAGAATCTTTTAAAAAGTTAACGGTATATGGTAAATTGAAACTTTTTCAAATTTAAGGAACTCCTCAAGTTTATTTTGAAGTTAATGAGTTGAAGTGAAACTCGTGTATACTTAAAAATGTCATACGAAATTTTCTTTATATATTAATACTTTATTCTCTCTCTTCTCGGATTTGCTTTGACCGTGTACATTGCTTTGTTTTCATTTAATGTCTCTGCTCACAATTCTTTATCTATTTGATTCATTACTTGATTATTGAAAATAAAAATATGGAAGTTGTTAATATTGAGCTTGTTTCTTTTGTAGGACACAGGTTACCTTTTGTAGGACCGTGTCCACATTCAAAATTCAAAAACGAAATGTTGTCACTTGTGTCTCTTGTTTAGCTAGCTTATTACATTAACGTATCAAAACTTACTTCCGTTTCAAGTAACGTTGTCAACCACGAAAATCAAATACCATAGTGCACGATTCATGTGCATTGTGCATGAAGTATCATGTGTTCACGACACCAACATGGTACCAAGCACATGTGACATGCCCTCTTGGTTTAATTACCAAAATACCCCTGACAGCTGTCACTGCAGGGAAGAGTGTGTTTGTTCCTCGTGGTCAAATGGTCAATGGCCTCAGATCAGAAAGTTAACATCATGATGTTTGGTTTTTTCAGGTTTAAACACTTTTGTGAAGTCAACTTTCATCATGATTGCCAAAATCATTAATGAGTCCCCATTTTAAGTGGATCGAGACCCACATGATTCACCCAAAAAGGCTAGTCCTCATCACATGCCAATGGACTCCAATGTATCAAACCATTTCCTCCTCATCAGTTACTTTACTCTTTGGCTCAGAATCAGAACACACAAAAACTACCATTTAGTCCAAAAATATACAATCGTCAGCGGTGTAGATCAGTGGAATTGAGCCTTAATTTAGCACGGCTTGGGTTGGTTTGTAAAAAATAGTTGACCTTGGACTCAGTTGAATTTATGCGAAGAAAATAAATAAGTTCAAACTCTGCTTAACTCGACTCGATCCATTAAACATTTATTAAAAGGCAAGAAATATATAATTAATTATATTTAAACGAATCGGCCAGTAAGACTACAAAACATTAAAAATGTCATGTTTGAAATCAAATTCGGCTTGAGCTCAATTATAATAATACTCAACTAAATATTTAACGAATTGAGATTGAGCTACTCATTTACCCGCCCTAATAATACTTATATAAACATGTTAAGAAAAGAAAAAGACTCCCAAAACCAAGAAGCAAAAAGAAAAAGGTAACAAGTCCTTGCAATGGCATGTCTGGTCAGTTTTATGTATATATTTGCATGGGTATGTGGAGAAGATTGAGACATTTCACAAGATCTTATTCTTGGGTCTGAATAAGATTGAAGACAAAAACAAAAAAGGGAAGCTTGTGACCAAAGCATAGTCTTTTCTCTCTAAAGAGGAGAAGCAAAGCATCTCTTCTTACACATCTCCACCACCACCACATTCTTGTGTTGTTTCTTGCTTTCCCTTGTCAGTGTGAGTCTTTTCTTTGCTTAAAACTTAACTTCTCCAATTCCTATTCTTCTTTGTTCTTTTATATTGTTTTATATTATATTGGGTTTTCAGCTTTCTGTGCAAAAACCCATCTAAAGTTTGGAATCTCTGCTCTGCCTGGTTTTGGTCCCAAATCTCTTAAAAGAAGATATTAACTATTGGTGTGAAAATTCAAATACTACCCCTTGTCATGTTGCTTTTCACTTTTCATTGAACCAAGCCTCCTCTGGTTCCTTACCTTCTTTTACCAATTCTTCATGAGTCCATATTGAGTTCATATGAGTTTTTGGTGTGATTGATTTCATTTCTGAGTTTTGAGCACTCAGAGCTGTACTTTTGTGCTTCAATTGATTCTTCCACTTTATTCTTCAAATTTTCAAAGCAATGAGTGTGTTACAGATCAGTTTCACAAGCTCCTGTTTTTAAAAGAAGCTATTTTGATTATTGGGTTTTTGTTGGATTGATGTTCTTAGCATCAAAATATACAAAATTCTCATTTATTCACTAATTATCTCAAGTTTCAATTTTTTTTTGCATTCCTTCAGTTAAGTTTGGGTAAAGTTACATTCTGCACAAATTTGAGGAGTCTCTTTTGGTTTGCTCCACCAAGTGAGGGTCAAGAAAATAACCATTGATCATTGAGTAAAAGTAAAAGAAAGAAGAAAATATGAGCTCTTTAACAGGTTCTGATAAAAATTGGGAGCCAGTCATGACAGCCAACACAACCACCTCCAGCTACTGGCTCAACTGGAGGGTCTTGCTCTGTGCTATTTGGGTCACAGCCTCCACCATTTTTGCAGCCATTCTCATATGGAAGTATGAGGGTTTCAAGAAGCCAGAGACCGAAAGAGAGACACAGACCCATGAAGAGAATGCAGCAACCTTGTATGAGGATGAGGTTTGGATGCCATGCCTCAAGGGAGTCCACCCTGGCTGGTTGCTGGCTTTTCGTGCCACTGCTTTCGTTGTGCTCTTGTCTCTTCTCATTGCCACTGCACTTGTGGATGGAACCACCATTTTCTACTATTATACTCAGTAAGCCAATTTCAGAATTTCTCAATTGGGTTCATCTCAAATTTTTGGAACAATTGAGCTTGATATGAAAAGTTTATTCTTTTTTTGTTCCCCAACATTGGAGTTGGTATTGATTCTGATATTAACTGAAGAAACCCACTAAAATGCATATATCTTACAATTCTTGATTCTGAACAGGTGGACTTTTTCCTTGGTGACCATATATTTTGGGGTATGATCTTTTCTTACATAAATTTTATCTTCGGTTACACCAAGCTTGAGTCTTCTTCAATTGTACATGTTTGTTTGCTCATTGAGAAATGGACTTTTTGGTTGTAGCTTGGGTCATTGCTGTCCATGTATGGATGTTTCCAGTATCACAACAGAAATTATGGTGAAAGGATTGGTGGCGATGGAGTTGATTCAGAGCGAGGCTCGCGCCCTCGCAAAGGAGAGATAGCTCGAAAACCTGCAAGCACTTGTGCTTACGTCTTTCAAATAATTTTCCAGGTATTGGAAAGTGAACTGAACTTGAAGCTTGTTAGTAGGTACTAATTGGTTGAGGTTTTGGCTTGCTGTTTTGCTGATACTATCTTTCTTGTAAATAGATGAATGCAGGAGCTGTTATGCTTACAGATTGTGTCTTCTGGTTCATACTTGTTCCATTTCTTACCATCAAAGATTATGACTTGAACTTTGTAAGTGCAGTGTATGATTGTAACATCAACCTTTGTGATATATGATATCAGAACTCCATCTGATGATGCTTTTGTTCTTGTTCGTGACAGTTGCTTATCAATATGCATTCACTCAATGCCGTGTTCCTGCTCGGCGATACAGCTTTGAATTGCTTGGTAAGTTGTTTGATTTGGTTCAGAGAGTTTAAATTCAATTCACAAATTTGATCTCTCTTTCTTCGTTGCAGCGGTTCCCTTTGTTTCGGATTGCATATTTCTTCCTCTGGACAATCACTTTTGTTATTTTCCAATGGATCTTGCATGCTTGCATACCTATCTGGTATAACAAAACCACCATTGTTTCTGTTCTTCATTTCATCATAAAAACTTCTTCCATCGTTGATTATTTAAGAGTAATGGCAACTGATTTGATTTTGCAGGTGGCCTTATCCATTTCTTGATTTGTCATCTCCATATGCTCCACTGTGGTATGAACCAATTCTTTAACCAAGTTCTTCATTTGAGTTGAATGTTCAGAGAAACCAGTTTTCTGCAACAAAATTAAATAAATAAACATTATGCTTTTTTTCCTGATGTACTGATATTCTTTTTATCTGGTTATGGAAAATTTCAAGGTACTCATCAGTGGCATTCATGCATATCCCATGCTATGGCGTTTTCGCTTTGATCGTAAAGCTCAAACACCATGTTTTGTCAAAAAAGTTCCCAGAGTCCTACCAATGTGCAATGTGAATCTACTATAAAGTCAGTTTCTGGGTCCTGCAAAGATTGCATATTTTCTCCATACAAGAACAATGAGTTTTGGAAGATATACAACAGAAGTAGCAGAGGTTGTTGATATGATGATTGCTGAAGGAACAAGAAATAGATTAACAAAAACAAAATGTTGAATATAGAAATCTTCATTTTTTTCCCAGTGCCTGTTCTATGATATGTAAATATGAATTTTTTATTTCATATGTAGTTTGATTTCTTCACAAAAAATACATAATGGGAAATTTTCATTCAAATGAAGGTATCATATCAAAAAGGGTTCATTACACTTTCAGTAACAACATATCTTACAACATAGACCATAATATCCATAAAAGAAGAAAAGTGAGGAAGAACCCAGAAACATTGAACTCAAACAATTCAGTTCTATTTTATTTGACACATTATTCAAATATTAAAATCACACCCTAAAGGTGCAACAAATGATCTACCATTTTGAAGAGCAAGCTACAGTACGCAGTTGCGGGACAGAATATATCGTCATAGAGTAGTGCTAGGCAACGACCCCATTAAGATTACGGTGTCAGCATCTCTATGGTCCATCTTTTCCGGCTTTGCCTTGGAGAAAAGCCCCGAGAGGAATCCTACGGACAGCCCAGAATTTGTTCTCCCACCCAACAAGTCCACAGTTCCAGTCACCACCTCACCACCGGATTTACTTCTTACTCTTGCTTCAACTGCAAGGTACGCCCCACAGGTGCAGTTGGTGAGCTTCTTTATGCAAGGCTTGTGGAATACTGTTTGGCATGATTTGCACTTAGTGACCTCGTCTTCCTGCTGATTATAAAAAGAAGTTTTCCAAAATCAAATTTTATAATGGTCATGTGATACTTAACTATAATGCAGAAGTTCAGGAAAGTCTCAAGGTAAAGAACGAGGAAAACAGAAAATCAAAGGTAGGTCACTAGATAGCATTTCTGAGCATGTGCGTTGAACTGGGCACTTCAGCTAATAGGTATTACAAGCTATAAATAATGTCATATTGTACAACTTCCATTTGGCTATGGTAAGTGAGCAATCTTATATTGAACATCATGCAAAGATTGATCATATCATAATGTAGACTATTTGGCTGTGCATATGCACAAGTGAACTCAGCACGCCCACTGTACCTGTTTACATTACAGAGATAGATAGTGATTGTCTGCTGAGTGAAAACTCAAGCACACTCTAAACCCGAAAGCCTGGGCAACTGGTTAATCTAGCAAAGCAGAACAAAAGCAAGAATAAAATAATGATTACCCACCTGAAAAGGGAAAATGAGAGAAGACGGGTCATTGCAAGCTTGTCGAGCACCACAGGGGACTCCAACATCACAGCATATGAGGCATTGCTCCATTATATGCTCTAAGATTTTCCGTGAAACAGTTTCAAGCATCACGGGTAGAGCTGGAATTGTACAGAAAATATCCGGGTAAATTTATACTATGTAAGAAATATGGCTAAATTAAGAGGTGTGAATGCATGACACTTCCTTCAATTAAAGGGGAAAATCTCATAAGTATTAAATGCCGTCATTGGCAGTAAGCAAATAATTGAAACCTTACCAGCAAATGCCCCTTTGGAGAGATCAATAAGATCTTTTAGTGCAAAAAAGTCGTTGCTTTCAAGAAGATATCTTCGAGATCCAAGTCCTTTGTTTATAGATTTATGGAAAGGGCAGCGAACAAACGGAAGCATAGTTCCTATTTTCTTTCTGACACTCGTAACATGGTGCAGCGCAGGGACCTTTGTGAATAGGAAAGGATTGACTGCACTGACGCAGAGCATAGGCTGCATGACCAAAGTGATCAAAAACATCCAAAATTGCTTCAGATAACTAACCGGAATTTAAGAGAACTTAATCAACTCAACTTTAACAGTAAGAAAATATGCTTACTATTACATGGTGCTTATTTTCACACATTAAGCATATAACATTCACGGGCAAAACGCGAAGGGATAAAATAAAACCATCAGAAAAGACAAGGCCAGTATTCAGATTACCTGCTCATGTATAGAATCCAAATATGATTTAGCCATCTGAGAAACTGGATACTGAATAAAATCCCAATCATGCAGCACTTTAGCCGGTAGGACTGCTGTGTCGTTGGCATGGCAAGAAGAACAGAACAATTGGCCGGTGTATTCACAAAGTCGAGGCTTACCCCATCCTAATGTCTGTACAAATTCTAACATCAGTGTCCTTCCATCATCAAAATGTTTGTGACACCCAGCGCAGGTATAGTGTTGCGCTTCTAGTATCTGCTTCGTAGATTTGTATGGATGGATTTCAACTATAAGAGATATGGTTTTCCCTAAAGTGGAAATGTTTTCTGTACTAGATTGCCTGCTGAAAAATGAGGACTGAGGTGTCACTGTATTTGACTCTGATGCTGGGGAGTTTGGACATGAATCTTGCGGGGAGAGAAACCAAACTAATGCGCTTGGAGGACTTGAAAATATTCTGGAATGCAGAATGGATTGCAGACATTCTTGAATAAGAACACTTCTCTCTGCAATAACATTGGGAGATGCATTCCCGAAAATTTTTCTAGACTCTTTTTCTACAGTGAACCAGGGAGATGGAAGAACTAAGTCCTGTTCAGAGAAAAATGTTTTCAATCGACGATACAGAGTGAAGAAATCACGATATCGGCGTTCCACTTCCCATTGATCCTGGCCACTCCACACTTTTATTCTATACACAGTGTATTCCTTGACTCCAACCAGTCGTTCGCTAAGTGAGACATCCCCCTTCTTCTGCTTTGCACCAACCACTTCAACCCCGTCAAGTTTCAGATGACGATGTATCAATGGGTAAGCATCATCTATTCCTGATGTGGAAGCAGTTGAACCACCATCTCTTAAAGGTGGAGATTGCTGAGACTGAAACATTCTATTATCCTGAGAATGTCTAGGTCCAGGAGACTCCCCAGAGTCGAGTAAAATTTCTTCCATGTCATGAACAATGTCATTATAAAATTCACCCAGATCATTCAACTCAAGATTCTCTGTCTGCAAGATATTAGATACGGTAGAACAATATCAATATAAAATTTTTAGTAAATAGTAAGACTTTTAGCTTGAATTTTAGTAAATGCAAAGGGACATACAACAATCTAATTATATAATTTGTTCTATTCATTCCACTCAAGATACTCTTTCTGCCAAATATGGCAGCAATACTACCAAAAACCAACACAAGATTGATACAAGTTCAAAGAAATGACTCTGACGCTCCGACTCCGATGACTTGTTATTGAAGAGGATCTTTGTAGCCACAATCTAACCGACTACACCAAATGTACGTACTAGTGTAATTATATGATTCATGATATAATAACATTTCTAAATTAGATTGATCAAATGCAAGGACTGAGTTCTAGTAATGAACAAGTGAATTTTGTTGGTCTATACAGCCTCTTTCCAAACCATTTCTTAGTCTTTCTGTTTTTTCTTTATTTCATTTTCCTTGTATTCGGTTCTCTCTCTTTTCTTTGTTTCATTTTCCTTGTACTGTTTTTAGAGGTTCCTTTTCCCGGCTTGGGAATCAACTCTCTATCCTTTAATATATCATTTTATTGCTGATCAAAATAATAAATTCCATTCCTCTCTGACAACATGCCAATGCACAGCACACAGACACGCTGGCATGCAGACTCATTGGCCAATCTGAGTGAAGATAAACTAGATGCCATGCAGTTGAATGCAGTTGGTTCATTTCAATTGATCTAGACACAACTCCAACATCATGTTGGTTCTTCTGCAGCATCCATAAGTGTTTCACTTCAGTGCGGTCTAGTATTATAACTGAGAAACTCAGAAACCTTTAGTTCTAGCATAGTTCTACTGTGACTGATTGGGAAATGGGGTTGCAAGCACAAAATAACAGACACACGGATACTAAAGGTTCAGTAAAGATCAAAATTAAAAACTGACCTTAAGAGATGGGGGGTGTTCCTTGATGAGGTCTTCTGACACAGCAGACTTCTTGGATGTCCAGCTAGTCTTATTTTCAAAATCTGATGCAAACGAATTTGATTCATGATCTTCTGAGAAAACTGCCTTAAGATTTCCAGCCAACGCACTTGGTTGAGTAGATAAAGAATTAACTGCAACATTGGAGAGAGGGTCCAGTTGTAATTTGAGATTTTCAAAGATTTGACCATCATCAATGTCAATGAAATTCTTCCCATTCACACACTCCCTTTCCATGACACAATCTGTTCCCGCTTTCTCCATTTCAAAGACATTGCTAACAGAACAACTATTAAGATACGCTTCAGACCCATCAGCACCTTGGACTTGATATTTTGCAGCAGCGATGTCTCCGACATCATTCAGTGTTGCGGATGAGTTTGGACGACTGGTTGGAGTTATGGAAGAATTTTTTACATGTCCTAATTTATCACCACTTTGCACTTGAGACCTGGGCGTAAGATTCCCACCAACATCTTCTACTTGCTCTTTTCCAGCAAATTTATGAAAATCATTTGGAGTGATAGAACTATTTATACTTTCTGCCAATTCACCAACATCTTGAGTTCGATTGTTGGTTATTTGCACACCTGGCCCATTTTTTCCTTGCTCTGTTTGACCAACATTCCGAAATTCAGTTGAGGGTACATATGTGGAATTCGAGCAGGATCTTCCAGTGTCAAGATTCTGACTTTTTTGCTCCCCAAGTGTATACAAGGTCAAGGAAGAAAGAGGGTCTCCTGCTGTTTCTTGTTCGAAATCATCCCAATCATTCGAACCAAAGGCTGTGGATGAGTTCATGACTAACGGATTTTCGTTCTTGTTTTTCACTTCCATATCAAATTGTGTATTCCCCTTAAGATAAGGACGATATCCACGATCCTTATCCGTACCATAGTTGTACATCGAATCTTCATCTTCAGAATGCTCGTATCTAGACGAGGTCCCATCTTCCTCCCCGTCCATATCCATCCCATCGAATTGCAGATCTGATTGACGTTTTAACCCATTAACACCGCCACTAACATTTTCAGAACCTTCTCCAAACCCATAATCATTTGAATCCTCAAAATCAAACAAGTTCTCCTCATCCTTACACGCATCACCAGCCTCCTTAGTCGGTATGTTAACGCCACTTCCTCCCACACCCGAATCCATATGCCCTTTATCGAAATCACTCATACCCAAATCATTCCTCGATTCAGTCTCCTCCTTCCCAGATTCAATTCCATAACTCAGCTCATTTGGCAACTCCATCTCATCATTCCCATACAACTCCAACCCACCAGACCTATCATTAGTCCTCTCTTCCCTACAAACATTACCTCTCCTAAACCGAATCCTCCTTTCGCCTAACCTATCAGGCCTGGCCAAAGAAGAAACCCTCCCACCCAAATTGAAATTCTCCAACCCACCATCATCCCCAAACCCAAAACCCTTCACGGACCCAAACTCACTCTCCACCCCAAAATCATTGTAATTCCCAACCGAGCTACAAAAACTCGGCGTGCCCATCACCGAGTTCGCGCTACAGTAGCGCTCGAACTCAGATTCTCCTCCGCAGGAGGAGTAACGCGACGACGACGGCGAGCCATGCTCGCCGTCCGATTTCGATCCTCGCCGGGGCGAGAACGAACCGAAAGGATCGGGAGAGACCATTTTCGAGACGGGATCGCTAGTCCCCTCTCCATTGATCATCTGATACTCGAATCGATCCAGAAACAAGATCAGATCAACAAAAAAGGGGCACAAATCAAAGGGGTCGATTCAGAATCGATTGGAACAAAATTGAGATACAGATCGAGTGTCTGGGACTCGAATTTGGAAAGAAGATGGATGGAGAAGTGTACGAACCTGACGATCGAAGTTGGTGGCTGAGAGAGAGGTTGTAGTTGCAGGAGAAGGAAGCTTGTCCACGGTGACAGAGAGAGACAAAGAAGAAGATGTCCACGAAGATGGTGCTTGTTGTGTTGTTGTTGCTGACAGACCAATTAATTCCCAATTTTTATTTTATTAATTTGTTTTGGCTTCTAAATCTGACTTTAGATATTTGATTGCGTTTATGGTCTTCTTTTGACATTTTAGCTTCGTTCAAGTGTGGAACTATATATATTTTTTGGTAATTATACTTTGCCTATACTGAAATGACTTGTTTTATATTTTACTACAGCTAAAGAAAAAAATTTACATTAAAATTAACTAATTGCATTTTTTTTACACTTTGCACTAGAGATGGCAAAAAAATCTGAACCCGACGGGTACCCGATCAACCCGTCCCGTTCGGAACAGGTGAAACCCGATGTTTTGCGGGTTCGGGTTTTATAAACGGGTTTTTGAGCGGGTTCGGTTCGGGCGCGAGTTGACCTATACCCGATCTGATATCGACCCGCCCCCGTACGAATTTAAAACAATAATAGTTTATATATTAATATTGTGTAATATAATTTACATTCTTATTAATTT
>JAYMTP010000478.1:0-33375 GCA_036897365.1 Geranium brycei
TTCAATAGAAAAAAATATAATAGTCTCATAGGGGAAGACAGTGTATTGTTATCTCCATTGCTCGAAATAGGGGAAGATGAAGTCATGACTATATTCATCTTCGCATTGATGTTGGATTCGGCCTTGGATCGAATATTGTGCTTCTTGGGATCGAATCCCCAACGATAATGTCGAGAATCAGTAAGCGGCAGCAGGGGAGGAGGTAGACACCACTGGTACAAGAATAACTGACTCAAAGACTCATCCTCATCCTCAACCTCATCCTCCGCCTTGAGACACCGCTACGCTCAGGTCTATACGGTTACGTGATAAAGTCACACACTCCCATGACATACCAACTCAAACCCATGACTGATGAACACATACAAATGACCACCCCTTCCATTGCTTCTCATTACCAAATACATGACAATTACCAACACAATAGTGTTGACTGACTACACCAACTTGATTTACACACACCATGACATCTACCAACATATCCAAGACTTATCGTTCACCAAGACATAACCATCATGACATTTTACCATCAATGACATCCAATACCTCGTGACCTTTCATAACATATGGTGCCACAAAAACTTGAAAATTACATACACACCAATTCCATAGCAAGAAAGAAAACTAACATAAACTTGAAGATTCACGAAATACCTCTTCCATAACAAGTAACAAAACTAACATAAACTTATTCAATTCTAAACCCAACATATCACCCCACCGAAATTTAAAGCAATCAAACATCCATGCTAATTACGAATTAAAACCGGAGGCGACATCATCACGCCGCCGGATCCGGTGATGAACGTCATATTCAAGGCCACAGAGCAGAGACACGCACCGAGAATGAAGGTTGTAGTTGGCAGATGTAGCGACAGAATTTTCGGAGACGACCAACACCAAAGCAATAGATCCATCAACGAACGATCAGTTCATGGCGGAGGTCGAAGGTCGCGTGATGGAGAGTCACGCAAAGGGTGCGGCGGGACAAACCGGATAGGAGGAAGCGATGCTATCGACATCATAGAGAAAGCTGGATCGATGATGGTAGTAGCACTGGTGGTTGTTGGAGTGGATGGAGATTTCATTGGAGTGTGTTTTAGCCATTATAGATTTACTGATTTACGTATGCATTAATTAGTAAAATAATACATACTATTAATTCAGTGACATCCGAGGATGTACAATAATTCTTAAGTTTATATGCGTAAGTTTATATACATTAGATGGTTTGTATTTGTCAATGATTTCTATCCCAACCAGAGATGTTTTGTTATTTCAATCTAAAAACTAATTAAAGTATACAAAATGTAGTGAAAAATTAAAACTAACGGAATGTATTCGAGGCTATCCCAAATTCGAATACAGAAAAGAATGAGACGAAAAGTAAAATTGGGATAATAAAGATGCTGTTTCAGAAGACTCTCGTAGAAATTTCAGAAATGAATTGCTTTCCGGGTCAAACAAAGGTCGATGGTGAGAAGATAGACCATTTTTGGGGTTTCTCGGAAACAACTTTTGAATCTCTCTCTGTTGTTGATTTCGATCGATATGGCTGATACTTGGGATGCTGTGCTGGAACAAGAACAAGAAGAGCCGTCCAGCTCCAGAATTCCGATGGACCTGTTCGTCTCGAAGAAGCACGGCGGCTTCACACGTGGCCATCTGGGTTTCGCCGATTCCTCCGGCAACGTTCTCTATCAGATGCTCAACCCCATCCCCGATTCACCCAGCAAGCGATCGTTTTCGATCGTCGACGCCGCCCAAAAAACCCTCCTTTCTGTTCACCCAAACCCTAAAAAGGTCAGTCTTGATCATGGCCGTCGATTCCCAGATTAGTTGATTCTTGAATTGACCATGTGATCTCATCTCTCGATTTCACATCAGAGCGGGTCTTGGAATGTTTATGGTGGGAACGGTGGCGTAGAGCTAGTTTTCAGAGTGCAGAGAACAGTGAGCAAGCTCGCCAGAACTGAGTTGGAGGTGCTGATTGGCGGTCAGACTGAAAATGCCTCTGAGTTTAAGGTCAAAGGTTGCCCCTTTCAGAGATCTTGCACAATTTACAAAGGCGATTCTATTGTGGCTCAGGTACACGCCTTTGCCTCCATTTTGATCTGCCCTAATTATGTGTCATGACTCAAATTCTTGGTGTTTGTTTTGTGTGCTCTACATGTATACTGACTGAGAATCAGATTGACTTGTTTGAGCATAGCAGTGAAGTTGCTTTGCAAGTGTTTTTTAGCATTGCTGTTGTGTTTGGAAGGTTGAATCTATCATATATTTACTTCAAATCTAGCCCGGGTAATCAAGTGTAGTTGAGGTTAAAGTTAATGGGTACCTTGATGGTGATAACTGGCCCTTTATAATGAACCTACCATTCCAACGCCAAATGGCTTATTTATTCAAGAAAGTGAACAAGAGCATTTGTTTGTTGTTACATAGGTTCCTACGATTGAGACTGTCTTTGATCCCGTAACATTCCTCTAGTTTTGCAAACCGAGTGTAGTTGTCCTGTGCAAGACAAGGAACATTTTCTGTAAACACCTGGATAGGATCGCTTGCAATTGACTCAAATAATTGAGTAAACACACCCTTGTCTCTATGTGGCTCCCTTATTCATAGAATCATATTAGCTAGTTTCCTCATTGTGCCGTATTTCTAAAATTCTAATCCGAGAAGCAGTTGAGACCCCATCATCATCATGGAATGAATATGAGTATGTTATAATTCTCATATTGAAAGTTTTCACCTATAAAAGAAAGTGTACTTTTAAAAATATTTATCTAAGAAAATCTTAATTTCAGGGATACAATTTCGTCATTTTTGTAAAAATACATACATTTTGTACGAAAAAAACAAAGTTCACAACACGTTTTTGCTATTAACAAAGTACACATCACCCTCTTGCAAAAGTGTAGAGCACATTTTTTGCTATTTTCCCAAGAAAGTATTGCATGTCCTGCGCATCCTTGAAGCTATTATACCTTAATAATGGTGATGTTCTTATCATATGTAATTATTTTCCATGTCTTGCGTACAACTCATGCTATCTTTCATGTGTGATGCAGACTAGTCTCATGTACAAGCTCCGGCAAATATTTGTGAGTAGGGGCAAATTTCGACTTACCATATATCCCGAGTTTGCAGATCACGCTTTCATTGTGGCTTTGATTGTAATATTTCTTCATTCTTGAGATTGATGTATATGGAAAAACCTTCTGTGGGGGTAAATGTATAATGTTCCTAGATTGCTGAAAATACAGAATGTTATGGTAAAAAACCTTGATAGAAGAGGAATAAAGTGAAATCCAGTACCACGAAAGGCAACTAAGCAAACAATGGATGGACATGCATTGTCTAGAAGATCTAGCCGATGATACAATTTGAGACTACATTGCTATACAACATTGACGTTAACATAATTTTAGGAAGATTCAAGTTACATAGTTCACATACAGTAATTGAAATTTTAGTTAGCAGATTCAGCTGAGCACTATTACATTGTCAAAGAAAGATGGTTTTTTTTTCTTCAAAAAGGGTTTTCTTTTTTTCCTTGACATTGAAAACATACTCAACAAGGACTTTTAGTGCTAGAACTGAGTAGCCAATTTAGAGTGAGAAGATCAGGTGTACAATACATAATCCATTCCCCTGCCGCTAGCTTCAACAAGTTCTTCTCAAGTTCAACAATGGCGTAAATGAACTCTGAATTAGAAGACTGCTCCTACATACAAATACCCGTGTTGTAAATGGCGGCACCATGGCGTTTTGAGCTGGTTTTATACTGATTTGAGCCGGTTTTGACCAAAGTAATTATTACTTTTTTTAAAAAGTTGAAAATATCACGACTTGGAGCATAATATCTATTTTCTATTATATACGTGATTAATTTATATAAAATAATTAAAAATACAAAAATAGAAATTGGACCCAAGGCTAAAATATTTTCTTTTGAGGAAAGAAGAACAAGACAACTGAATCATGAGGCGTTGAACCGGGCTTGAGAGAGACCGAGCCCGGTTCGAATCAGACTCCATCTCCATCTCCCGCTCCCATTTTCAAGTTCCAGACACAAATTCAAAACTCCAGAATCAGATCAACTCCTAAACTTGAATATCTCTCACTCTAAGTCTAAAAGGCGCATAGGTACAGACACAGCCAGGTACTCTCATCTTTCTTTCGAATTTTATGCTTGCTCAAGAACAATAACCAAATTATTGCATTGTTAGGGAACGAAATGGAGAACAATAGAGCGACGATTGGAACTCGGCACTCGGATCTGAACAAATCTTTCAAGCTCGCTGTTCGTTCCCTCCTCACCACCTGCTCCAACCAGGTATTTTTTCATTTCTCTCCATCTCTCTGCTCCTAATTCTGAATCTAGGGTTCTTCCTCGTGTTTGTATCTGACCTAATTTTCTACTGATTCCACGTCTCTTATTTACTTTTTGCACCAGAATTTCCAATAAAATCGGTCTAAAAACTTATCGTTACTGCATTTTAAGTTTTGTTTTAGTGTTCTACTCCAATTATGGATTTACTCTGAATCTGTCCAATTTCCTATTTGGAAAGTACTACTTACTCTGTCATAAAATATCTGTATCGTTTTACTGTTTGCAAGAATTAATGATTTAACTTTTTAGTGTGTTGATGATTGAGTTGTTATTGTTAGTTCATTGGTAATTGAGTAACTACAAAGAGAATGAGACACTTGTTTCGGTACATTGGAAGTCTAACACATATTTTGGTACGGGATTGAGGAAGTGAATAGTTATGGTAGCTAGTTTTCATCAGGATGGTATATTTGGGCAGGTTGAGGTCAAACTGCTGCACTTTCTTTTAGTAGTGATGCTTTCTGCGTGAAAAGCCTTTATTGCTAAGTTCTGGAGGTCAAATTGCATTTTTTGATAAATTTGGTGTTATGGTTTCTCTGAAATGCGGAACCTTGAGGGCATTCTTTTTTCTTACTGGCCCCACATATTTCAGTATCCAATTAATTATGTGCTTTGCCTTTGATGAATATGTAGGATTTCATCAAAGCTTTTCCAAGGTTTACTAGTGCCAATCAAGAACAACTCCACCGTATCTTCATCCAGGTATTTCAGTCAGACATTTTCTAAACATCAGCACCAGCTATCCTGAATTTTTGATGAGTTAATGGTATTTGATTCAACATAGTACGTTTCAATAGAATGATGCGTAAAACAATGTCAGTGAAAATTCGACTGTTTTTTACTTAGATGTGCCTCTGAATATTTATATGCCACTGCTTTTGTCACCTGGGCAGTTTAAGAGGATTTCATGTACTATCATAATTAAATAATCTTCCATCCTATATTTTCAAAATTTTCAGGTCATTACTTCCTTGCATGCAAGTATAGAGGTATACTATCTACACACTATATTCTTTTATTTCCTGTCTTCTGTGATAAACTTGTTGGTTAATGTTGCATGTTGTGTTTCTTTCTACTTTTAACCAACCACTTCATTGTATGCTTTAAAAACTGACTAAAAGCAATGTACTATTATCCTGCTAAAAATGTTTGGGTACATCGTTTGCTAAAGTTAGTACCAAATTTGTACTGAAAGTGGTTATTGTCTTGAAATGTATGGAAGCTAGTGAATGATATCTAGATTTGATTAAGAAGAAATTGAGCAGAAAAAGCTTTTGACGTGAACAAACTTTGCAAGGACATAGTCCACACTGTTCCACTCAGTTTTCGTAAAGTTGAGATAATATTTGTCCATTACTGTAACTAAGTTAGCGCTTTAATATAATATTGGTCAATGGGTTATGTTTTTCAATATATCACTCACACTATAATTGTGGGGATGTAAGCGGTTACAGAAATTAGTAAAGCAATTTTAGTTGTACTTCATTAGATAAAATTGAATGAAACATTTCATAAAAAAAGGAGCATTGAAATCAAAATATGATGCGTCAACAAAAGTTTCAAGTCAGTTATAAAAGATTTCATGCTTGAAGTCCATAATTTTAATGACCAAATGGATATCAAAACAACCTTTCAAAGGAACACTGCAATTATACATGAGTTGTTTTGGATGTGGAAAATGGGTTAGTTTTGACAAATGTAATTATGATACTTCATATTATACTAAATTGTACTAATATTATAAGCCATATTTAACTGCGGCCTTTTGAATTTTGCAGGATGAGTTTGAGTCTCTATGCCTAGAAACACAGGTATTCCTTTTATACGTATCAATATTTACTTTAGCTTGCTTCATAACTGCTAAGTTAATCATTCCTCGCTAAGTTTCATAAAATGTTTAAACATGGATTTCCTCATAGTACACTACTGTAGAGTAAATATGCACCCAATGACCCAACCACAACGATCGAAAAATAAACCATCTCATATAATGTTTATGGGTTTCTATATTGGAAGCTCTATCTAATAAATGAGAGTGAAGGCTACAGCCTGATAGTGATAGCTTTGTTTTGAGAGATTTCATGGTATTTTGGAGAATTGATTATAAATTCTAGTGAATGGTTCAGTGTTAGGAAAATTAGGGTTTTACACTCCTAAGAAAATCTCCATATGCTATACAAATATGGGGCTTTGCATGCCTCTTAAATATATCACACTTAACATTTTACAGAAATATCAAATCATCAGCCACTGATTTCTTAGGTTGGTTGAATTGCACTATCTCACATACTAACTCTCAAGTTAGTTTTTCTGCTGCAATGTTATGAAACAGGTCACCCATAAATACTATCATATTTGGCCTATGTTTCCAGGCATTTTAAGTTTTTGCATGTCTGTATTTGGTATTTTCTTTAATCTCATGATTTTATCTTGTCGCGTCAAATTTCCTTCTACTTGCAGGTGGGGAATGCTCTTGATACAGTAGAGCAGCTTGTGGAAGAACATGATTTGGACCCTTTTTTTGCACAAAAGTATGCATTCTATAATATCTTACTGCTTTGTGAATACTAACTAATGGTAATATTTCCATATAACATGAAATAGGTTTTTCCTGTGAGGTAACGACTCTAATAGATGAAGGGAGCTTAAGTGGTAAAAATGTGGGCCACTATCATGTTATTAACTGTTAAGGGTTAAATGACAGTGTTTCCCTTAATAAGACTGAGCTGAATCGTCACCAATCATAAGGCATCACAGGGACAGACTCTTAGCTAACTTATTGAACAACAATAGTTTGTTTCAACTTAAACACAAGACTAAGATAACTGTGGGTCCAAGGGAAGGGTCCAAATCCAATAAATGGTTATATAATATTGAACAGATGAATGGTAAGGGACTAAAAAAGAACTAGGCTCCATTTTCTAACTGTGTCCTCTTGTAGGAAGTCCTGCAACAGCAACTTCCAGTTGAAAGGGAAACTAAAAGACCATGCTTGTCCTACCTGTTCTGATAGTCATCCGGATTGCATGTACATTTCATAGCAATAGAAGCCTGCTGCTGATACCACTTCATGAAACTACTGTTAACCCTCATTTTGGTTTTAGGACACTATAGTTTTTATATGTTTTCACTGGATAAAGAACAGACAGATCTTTATGAATTAAAACTACTAATGACTAGGTATCGCTGTAATGAATATATGTAGAAATGACTAGGACTAATAAATCATGATATGCTGAAAGTACAATACATGGTTCCTTATATCGTATAGTCCAATTACTAGTGTGGCCAATGTGTAAATCCATTCGCCATCAATTCTTCTGGTAGATACTATGGTCTTGAGAACCTATTAATCTATACATGCTATATGTAAGATGTGCATATATGATGCTGTTTTAATGGATCTCTCACCTTTGACTACTGACTTAAATGCAGGAGTGATGTAATGGATATTGTGTCTGACATGTCAACTTCTAAGAAGTTTGAAATCCAGTATTTGACCGATATGCTTAAAAGGGTGAGCAACATAGATTTACATGATAGATTTACAGCTCATAATTCTGTGTTGGAAGTGATACAGTCAATACTTTTAAAGATAAGTATTTTTATCGGCACTTTTATTGATAAGTTAAAGCAGCAATTTTAGTTTAATTTGTAGAAGAATGCTCAATCAGTATTATGAGAATGGAAATAGTCATTTTGATGCATGCATGTAATAGTGGTGCAGTTGTGTAATTGGAGACAAGAGGTCCGTGATAAGGTTTGAGAGAGAAGGTTTATGTTGTGTGCTCACCAACCCAAAAATCATAAAAGAACTCTTCGTTAACTCGTACAAGGATTTTACTGCTTTCTAGACATTATTGTTAAGCTGTTTCAAGGAAACGTAATTATTAAGACTTCACTTGGTTCTAGAATTTGGTTTTCATAGATCTATTACAGTTTTCAATTGATGAACAAAATAGTTGTAGATTTTGCTGAGTTATTACCATGCTAGTCGATTTTCATTTTTCAGATTCGGTAATAGGACTGTCTTTTCAATAAGCTCTGTTCTGTACAACTTTGTGTCTCAGGCCGAAGAACAGAATCAATTGAAGCGAGCTCATATTGAACTTCTCAAGGCGGAAAGGCAAAATACCTCCACCATGATGGTTGCTGTTGAGAATGTACGTTCATTTTCACCACTCTCTCTTTCTTCCTTTTCTTTGCTCCTGTATCTTTGTTATGCTCATAAAAATGTTCTTTTTATCATTTCACAATTTTGGCAGCTGAAAAGTGGTGTATTTGAAACCCAGCAGTAACAGGCTCAATGATCCATAGTGTGATATGTTAACAATTTAATTCAGATGACTGAATTTTCTGAACCTTCGTATTTTCTTGTGTGACTTTTTGAAACCTTGTAGGAATTTGTTGTAGATGTGTAATATAAGCTTCAGGCTTATTTTCTGCTTGTTCTAAATTTCAATTGCTATGTGATGTTTAAGGCATTCGTGGAAAATGTTTTCTTTGTTATATTACAATCCTATATCAACAGTAACTCTTGAATAATAATACAACATAAAAATAAAAATAGGTGACTGGGTTCATCACAATATAACTAAAGCTGTTTAGCAGTCAATAATAGTTCAGTATTGAATAAAAGGGACTGACTGCTCATCCTGAAGTTAGATCCATTTATTTTTGTAATTTTGTGTGTACAAAATAGCTAACAAATAGTAGGCAGTGTTCTAAAAAGTCCATGATTAGTTCGATATATAATTGAGTAATTTTTTATTAGTCTTTAGAGGTTATATATGCCCAAGTAGCGCACAACGTTTCTCATACTTGTGATTATAACAAAAACGGGATTAAAAAAATCATTGATTTGTCCAATCAATCTTTCAATCTGATTAGTCTCCAGTTCTCTTCGGCCGGCCTGCTCTTAGTGTTTTCTAGAACACGTAAAGTTAAACGGGCGATTGAGGTAGAAGGTGTGCCGGATCCATGGAATCCAGAATCCTATCTACAATCTGGCCCATGTCCGGTCTAGCCTCCGAGTTCTCGAGCAGTGCCAAATTGGCTATATCAACAACGACCCGAAGCTGCGCCAAATTCGTCTCGCCGGCGTCAAGCTTCGGGTCCAACAAGCCAACCAAAACCTCCGAGTCACAGCTGATTCGACGCTCGCGGGTCCACTCCGCGAGCGAAACAGAGCCCTGCATGGACTTGAGACCTGTCACCAGCTCCAGCAGCAGCACCCCGAAGCTGTACACGTCGCTCTTGGCGGACACAATGCCGGTCGCGAGGTAGTTGGTGTCCACGTAGCCTAACGAGCCCTTGACTTTGTTGTCGTCGGGGGTGAGGTTGGAGGGGCATGAGAGGCCGAAGTCGGAGAGCTTGGCGTGGCGGTTGGAGAGGAGGAGGACGTTGGAGGACTTGACGTCGCGGTGGATGATGGAGAGGGAGTGGAGGTAGTCGAGGGCTCGGGCTATGTCTAGGGCTATGCTCAGCCGGTGAGACCATTTGAGCGCGCCGCCGTAGGTCTGGCCGCGGGGTGTGTGCATCCGGTCGAAGAGGCTCTTGTTCGGCACGTACTCGAGCAATAGAAGTTGTTCACCTGTTTCAAACCATTCCATTTAGCCAAAATGATGACATAATGGTTACGGTAATAGAATCAAGCACATATTTGTTAGGGTCCGATTCGAAAAAATAAATCGGTTCACAATCGAACGAGTTTACACAGGTGAGTTTTGGCTCGAACTCGAATGAGTTTGCACAAAATTAAGCCCATATTTTACTTGTAAAATTTTCAATATAAATTATTTATTGCGTATATGGATAACTCCACGTAGCTCCTTTAAGATATTTGTGATTTTCACTTACATCCTGAAACACAAATGCATTTTACGAAGCCTCTAAAGTTACCAAAAGTCTAAAGTTATCCCTCGTTGTTAAGTTTTTTTAAAAAATTCTATTAATTTTTTGGAAATGACGAAAATACTATTATTTTAAAAAAATTGTAATAAAAAAACTGATTTTAATATATATTTTTTCTAAAAAAAATATACAACATGAAATACGGGTTTTAAATATTTTTTTTATACATTTTATTAAAAATTGTTTTTTTAAAAAGAAAAATATTTTTAAAATTTTAAATTCAATGTAATGCAATGATATTTTCGTTATTTATACAAAAAAGTTAATAGGATTTTCATGAAATTTAACATAAAAGGGTGACTTGAGACTTTAAGTTAAGAGGTTTCATAAAACGCATTTGTGTTTAGGGCGAATTAAGTGAAAATTGCGTATACTTAGTGGTGGGAGGTGCGTGAAATTATCCTTAATATAAAAGATCAATATTTTATTATAGTAATTAATTAAATATAAGCGAGCGACTCATAAGCTTAACAAGTTTTATTTGTTTGATGCTAAGCTCGACTCGAGTGAACCAAACTTTAAACTTAAATTCCACCCAAACTTAATTATAGCGAATCCGACTTGTATAGCTAACGAGTCTAACTCAAACTACTCGTTAAAACCTCACTTCATATTTAGCGTTTTACATTCTATCAAACCAATACTATTGATCCATCAATGTTATTGTTTATTCTGTGAAATGTACCTTTCTCCAAGCAGAAGCCGAACAAGGCGACCAAATTGGGATGTGAAACCCTAAGCAGAACAGAAACTTCGTCCAAGAACACCTCCTTGCTCCCACCTCTCTCTTCCATCACCCGCTTCACTGCCCCGAACCTACCGTCGCCCAGTTCCGCCAGATACACCATACTCGTCGCCCCAACCCCTATCTGTATCCTGAAGTCCCTCGTCACATTCCTCAACTCCTCCAAACAGTACGCCCTCACCTTAACATTGTCATCGTCACATGATGTACTAATATTACACACCTCTTTCTCACGATCACGATCCAAACTCGATTCTTGAATTCGTAACCGTAACTGTAAGTGTAGCTTCCTCAGGATTGCCATCACAACAATGACCACAACAACAATCCCAACCACTATCCACAAGTTTCTTGCATTTCTGGCGGACAACCTCAAATACCACATCATATTATTACATTTACATGTATAGGTTTTGGTTCTTTAATGTGTATATATAAGATCAAGATTCATTTATTTGTAAGATTGTGTGTCAAGTCACAATTTTTTCTTCTTCTCTTGACTGAATTGCTAGTAGAGTACAATTAGAGGTCACAAATTTGGATTGATTTGAATTGAATTGAGGCTTGTCTTTATTTGGTGCCGTGCTGTGATAATATTCCTTCACCTGCTTCATTTAATTATCGAATTAATTAAAAATACAGTTTCCTTATAATAGAATAATGTATCATTTAGTACATACCATTATTGAGCTTATTTAGAATTATCCACCTAACCAAAATTGATGGAATAAAAAAAAAGTCAAAGCCACGCGCCTTCACGCGCTTCTGAAACAAAAATTCTGTGAAAAAAATTGATTCCATTTATTGTAATGTGTCACTGTGGAGGAGAGGTTTGAGTCAACAATGGTGGTCGTCGTGAATCGATCGTGATTTCAGACTGATACAGGAACATAAAAATACAATCTTTACCAGTTAATTTGGAAATCGTTGGAAATTGTGAGCATGAATCGATCAGATTGTTGTTTGGGTTAGCGATTTAGGGTTTCTGGTCCGATCGGCTGCGAGGAGCTTCGAGTTGGGGACGGTGATGGTGGATTCGGGGTGGAGAAATGCGTTTCAGGAGATAGCGAACACGAAGCCGCTGTTCTTGACGATCTACGGCACTGTGGTGGTTGGTATACTGTTTTCGTCCTTCTACGTTTTCTCTGCCATTTACGCTCCTGCTTCTCCTTCCTCCCAATGGCTCTCCTCTCCTCTTCCTGCTATGGATTCTCCTATTTCCCGTGCGTTTTCTTTTTCTATCCCCTTCATTTGGTGCTTTCATGTATATGTTCTATGAATTTGCCTGGAGTTTTATATACCCTTTTAGTTGCTTTGCATTTTATCTGAAAATAGTTGTGTTGTTGATGGTGACAATGTTGTGGAAGTAAAGTAAGGATTGAGTGTGTGTTGTGGTAGCATTGTTTCTTGTATGCTTTTGCTTGCTGGCAATCTGGGTTTGGTTTGATTTGAAAGGGCTACCAATTACAGTCAATGTCTTTAGCTGTGGTGTATACAGGTTAACTGAAAACATGTCCATCCACAGGTTTTTGTTTAGAAGTTCATGTTGGTGAGGACTGAGTGGGTGTTGTGGTAGCATTGCTTCTTATATTTGAAAGGGCTACCAGTTACCGTTGAAACTCTTTACCTGTATACGAGTTTACTGAAAACATGTCTGTCCGCGGGTTTTTGTTTAGAAGCTCATGTTGGGAGTTGCTTTCTTGATAGTTTGATTGATGTCTGTTATTATTAACCCACATTAAGTTATGGAAAGAGAATCTAAAGAAACTGGGTCTAGTATAGTATGGTTTATCCTTTGTTGGTTGTTTCTAAATTGAATTGTTAGATTCGGTAACCTAACCAGAGATCCCGTATCATGTAACTTGCTGAGAGAAGTAGAGTAAGCACAATTCGGTGGGATTGTGCATATGAACCTTTTAAAGTAAGCCCCCATCTTATGGTATTGCAGCTTAAGAGTGAGAGACACTATTCATGATACTGCAGGTGATGATGGCTATAGAAGTTAAGTTTACAAAATTTTATCTGTGTGCGCGTGTGCATGTAACATGCATATAAGGTTGATATGTTCTTACATCAAATTGCACTTCATAACCATTTACTCCATGTTCATTGTCTTCTTTTTGTCAAACCTCTCTGTTTGTGTGATAGAACATCAACTTTTCAATTTGTTGTCCTTTAATATTTTGATTTATCTCTCTCTCCATGTGCATGCTTTCGGATGTAGGGTCTCCTCTCATCGATCATGCAACCAATACTTCTCTACTAACAACAACTGGTGAAGTTCTGCCACTGGCTTCAGAGCAGTCCTTAAGGAATGACACAGATGGAAGGCCTATTTGGGAGTCTCCTCCACGCACTTCAAAAATGCCACCCATGGAGAGCTTTCGACTAACAAAGCAACTTGTTCAACAAAGGGTTAAAGATAACATTATCATAGTCACCTTTGGTAACTATGCATTCATGGATTTCATCCTCACTTGGGTTAAACACCTGACGGATCTTGGAATTTCGAATCTTCTTGTTGGTATGTTATTTCATGCTTTCTATTTTTCATTTATTTTCTTACTCTCTCTCCCACCTGATAATTTATTCACCATAGCATTTACATTTTAAATGACTGCAAACAAACCAACTCTCAATGTAGTTCTACCATGTTCTTGCAGGTGCAATGGACACCAAATTATTGGAGGCATTGTATTGGCAAGGTGTTCCAGTTTTTGACATGGGTAGCCATATGAGCACTGCAGATGTTGGATGGGGCTCGCCAATATTCCATAAAATGGGAAGAGAAAAAGTCATCCTCATAGATGCTATCCTCCCTTTTGGGTATGAGTTATTGATGTGCGATACTGACATGGTTTGGTTAAAGGTACTTGTTTTGGCTTGTACTGCCCTTCTCACTTAGATACTCATGTGTTCATTGTATTCATATTGCAAGCATCATCTTTATCTCATTATTATGTGCATAAACTCTACTTAAAAGGCCATTATCTTAATATGATGGTATTGCCGAAATATATGTTTGGAGTAGTTGATCAGGATGAGGCCATTGACTTCAGTACTTTTACTTGATAAATTTTATATACAGCCTTAGTGCGTTGAAGCTATGGTTTGGCAAGAACTTCTGCATAGTTCATCAACTAAAGACATATAAATAAGTTCCTTCCCCATATCAGTTTGAAGTTCTTTTAGCCTCTTGGTTGCAAACCTGTTTACTGGAATTGGTTTATTGAAAATGTTTGATGGGTTCATTTTGTTTGCATCCCAAGATAAACAAAAGCCTATGGACTTAGCTTAGCTAGGTATACATCTGATAGAAAATAGTATTATCCATCTATTTTTTGTTTTCAGTTGAATATCATTATTCTATTTTCTCACCTTGTTTCTTTCTTTCATCTATGTCCTGTTCCTTAATGTGCATGCTTAATTTCTTATACTCTCCCCAATAACTCTGTATACTACAAAAAATAAAAAGTTGACATGTATCTAGATGTTATTTGTGATGGCTAAAATAACCTTTCTATTCTTTACATCAGCAATTTCTGTTAACCTAGAATGGGAAATATTGTATTGGGTTACATATCAGGGTTGAGGCTGTCATGCTAAAATGCCAACCTTATTAGTTTTTATATGTAGCTATATTATTAAGCCCTGTATAAGGGCTTGGGTTCTCAGACTAAAATGTGGATCTTTAGCACTCCTACTCACATGTGAACAGCACTTACGATATAAACCTGCTCTAATACAATGTAAAGCTTTGTTTATTGGTTACATATAAGAGCTATGTGAACCTGACTAGTCAGGTTTTATTTTCCCCTTTACATGTTTTATTTTCTTCTATCTTTGAGCAATTTGGGAATTTTAATCTTAAACAGAGACTATTACTGGTGAAACCTTACTGTACCACTGTCTTTCGATTTGTTTGAACAGAATCCTCTTCCATATCTCGCTCGATATCCCGGAGCAGATGTTCTTACTTCAAGTGATCAGGTTGTGCCAACAGTGGTTGATGATAGGTTGGATATTTGGCAAGAAGGTGAGGTTAAATAAAAAAGATAATGTAACATGGTCTATTTTTGACACAATAGATCTCTTGGCATTATTTCTGTTACGGTCCTGGATTTGTGGATCAAGTTATGGGTCTCAGACCTAGATAGGTTGAGAGCTTGATTAACGAGAGAACTCTTTGATCTCAATTTTAGAGTTCATTAAGAGAGAACTCAATATCTCTAATTAAGTAACTAGTTGATTTAATATTCGAAACCCTTATTCGCTCTTCCATCACATGTGTAAATAACCTGCTGGTTTCACATATTTATCTAACAGTTTTATCTCTGTGCTAGAATTACAAACATTTTTAATCAGGTTAACAGTTACGATTCAGATCTGGGACCCTTCGATACGTTAGATTTGATACCACGTTGAGGACCAACCAACCAACTAAAAGCTTAAGCTCAGGTTTTTTACTGATAAGCAAGCTTATAGTTGAAAGCTCACTAATTACTTTAAATTCTTAGCAGTTTTGTTCTCTTGTATAAACGAAAACCAATTTTTGTAGGATATGCTGCGAGACATGGTGAGTGCCAGCTCAACAAGCATTCAATTCATGCATTTTAATTTAAATAGAACTAGTCTTAGATACTGTATTGTAACAATGCTTAAATTTTTAATTGTTTCTTCATTGACATGGCTGTTCTGCATATATATTGCTTAATTTATCCAGAACTCACGTCCTCAGTAAACACAACCAATGACAAGGTTTTTTCACCTTCAACAGTTGGTGCTGCTTACAACATAGGAATCTTTCACTGGAGGCCAACAGAGTCTGCAAAAAAATTAGCTGTCGAATGGAAGAAAATGCTTTTAGCCGATGAGACTATATGGGATCAAAATGGGTTCAACAATCTTGTGCGCAAGCAGTTAGGACCATCAGTTGATGAAGAAAGTGGACTTGTGTATGCTTTTGACGGGAATCTCAAGTTGGGAATATTGCCAGCTAGTATATTTTGTAGTGGGCATACTTATTTTGTCCAGGTATGAATTATTTATATCAGTTCTTTTGGTTTTGGCACTAACTCATTATGTTTCAAATTTTAGTTTGTATTTTGGGCAGGCCATGGGCTTTGGGCTGTTAGGGCTATGACCTAGGGCCAAAGTTTGAAGAAAAATGATTAGTTAATTTTTTAAAAGCCCAAGTTAAGGGGGGCTATTTTATAAAAAGAATATTAGTTAATTTTGTATGAAGACCAAACCAAAATGGCTCCTTTTAAATAAAAGTGTATTAATTTTTTTCCTGGAAAAAATAGTTAATCAAAGATGAAAAACAAGGTTCTACTAAAAACTGTTTTCTAAACATATGCTGTTTTAGCTGTGCTGTTGTTTATTTGCATGCTGGTGATTCTGTTTGTGATTTTGGATTGTTTTAGATATTGGTGTAAAAACACTACTCCCTCCATCCCAAAATGATCCCCCTGCTTCCTCAACTTTGTGTCCCAAAATGAGTACTTTCCTTATAGGGCACTCACTTAGGGACATATTAATGGTTTTTATTGATTTTTTTAAAGTAAAAGAAGTTATTGAAGTATTAGGGGCCCATATTTTTATTGACCCCAGGGCCTAAAAAATGTCAAGTCAAGAATGTACTAACAGTAACACCTATATATTTCCAGGCTATGTATCAACAATTCAGACTGGAACCTTATGCTGTACATACCACATATCAGTATGCGGGCACTGAAGGAAAGCGTCATCGACTGCGGGAAGCAATGCTTTTTTCTGACCCTCCAGAATATTATGATGAATCAGGCAAGTCTGTTTACTGGGGATATCTCTCTCACTGTTATGAATCTATGGACTGCTTGTTTCTTCCATCTTCAAGGTTTCTCAATGTTATTTTCCTGGTTTGATTCTTGTCAATTATATCATCTCTTTCTTTTGCATGTAGCTCGTGATTGTTTCTGTCACTGGATTCTTAGCTATTTTCTTCTTTATTATCAATGTTACTACCTTGACTTCTTTATCTGTCATTACTTGGATCTTTATATGATTTCTACTTTAAGGGGTATCAATCTCATTCAAATTGTCGTTTAATTAAATTTAGCCTCTTCAGTTCTCTCCCATGAAATATAACCTTTTCAGGACAAACCAGCTTAGAACTTCAAACTCGGGCATACATAACTGAACATCAAACATCTGTTTTCTTAATGTTTCGATGATTATTGTCTAGCCAGAACATGGCCACTCATAACTTCTTTGGGTAACAAATGCAGGAGGTTTCTTGTCATTTAAGCCATCAATTCCGAAGAGTTTGTTGTTGGATGGAGAGCATACTGTTGAATCACACTTTTCTCTTATTAATTACCAAGTATGCATGCACAAACCTTTACCATTAACTCCTGTCACTTTTTGTAGATGCTTCTATGACACATCTCATAATTTTGTACAAATGACTGTTCAGATAAAACAAATAAGGACAGCACTGGCAATTGCTTCCTTGTTGAATCGTACTCTGGTAAGAGATCTATGTAATAGTCATCATAATACTGTTATTTTTCTGTATGATATGATCAAATTCATTTGTTAACACATGGAAGCTGAAACCTTGTACTTTAGATAACATATAGTGGTTGACATTGCCAACTGCAGGATTCTAAAATAAAACCTTGATTGAAATTCTAT
Organism: Geranium brycei; assembly: GCA_036897365.1. NCBI lineage: Eukaryota > Viridiplantae > Streptophyta > Magnoliopsida > Geraniales > Geraniaceae > Geranium > Geranium brycei. Next base: position 17,730 of record JAYMTP010000478.1, read on the forward strand.
TTAGCGACACATAGTGTTTAGTATAAATGCAAGAAAGGGGGGTCATCATGCAATTATGATGATGTGGACCATCATAATCAGTGTTTTGGTCATCATCACTGATTAGTACTAATATGAACTCTCCTAATTTTGGGATCTATATATGATCACGAGGATCACCATCATCAGTTGTCAATTTTTTGTGGGGTCATGTCATGTATTTCTAGGAGAGTTAATACTTATGCTTCGTTCAAATAGTTTTTGTGCAGGAATGAGAATGAGGATCACCCCTCCTTTATGTGTAAATGAGGAGAAATGCAAAGTAAAGTTGTTGTTATCCCCATGTACATTCTCATTCTCTCACATCATCCTAGTTTCATCCTCATTTTTAAAATGGGAATTACCATATGCTTATGAGATGGTTGACAATGGGAATGAGAATCAAAATGGAGCTAGATTACACAAAAGTAATCAAGGTGATTCTCATTCCCAAACCCTTATACAAATGCAGCCCTAAATGAAATTAATTGGATTGAGGAATTAGTATTACTAGTGTCGTTGATTTTTGCTTACCACTATTTATTTGTTTATTTATTTTTGCCTTGTAGTGTTTGTGGATTGATTTCTTCTCTCTCATGATATTATGTGATTTGAGGGCATAAGGATGCAATGTAATTCATCCCATTGATTTAAAATGCAGTACCTAAACCCTAAAGTTTGTCATCTTGCCAGGAAACTTAAAATATTTTTAATTTTAATTCTAATTTCCTAAGCAAGATGGAGGGAGGAAGATCGAGAGGGTGAATATTTTCCTCCAAAATTCCATAATCTGGGGAAGCTTGTAAATTAATTATCATTCATATGTACTCATAGCTAGCGTGTAGGAACGACCAATTCATCATCTAGGTTGTGATTTTGATATAGGATTTTCTTGTCACGACAATCTTCACACATGTGAATCATATACCTTCAATATAATTTTAAATAGGATTTGTTGCTGTCATATGATTGTTTTCATTTTTCAATTTCGTTTCTGCACTGTGAACTATAGTTGATGTTGAATATTAGTTTGTTTGAGTAAATCAAACGTGTTGATGTGACATCCTAGCAAGCCTCAATCACTTTTCACTTTAATGCCACTACAGCTCTAAGTTACCAACTAGTTGTTTTATTTGAATAGAAATAATTAGAAATGTCACTTTAGTCCAACATAATGACTCGGGGAAATGACAAGTAAAAAAATCATGTATGGTACTAAGTTGGAGCAATATTGCATAAAATGGGTACTAATTTGAAATGATGAAATATTGGTCATCAAATCGGAACAGAATAGATAATAGGGGTGCTATTTGGAAACATTCGCCTTTAGTAGATATCGAAAGTCGCAGATAATTCTCGGTTAGCATGGAAACAAGTATTGCAAAAGATATGATATTGCACAACTTGATGGAAAAGATTGCAGTATATATGAGTAGTCAATCCCCAAGGATTTTTTCTAGAGGATTGACTCAGCCACTTCAACTTTACTTGGGAAATAACTTGTTTCGTCCTCTAAACTAACCCAGTATAGTTCGCTGTAACAACTTTAATATAGTTGCAATAATAATGGTACCAGTGGAAGTCAATGACTTAAAAAAAATCATACTTTGCCTTCAAGAGTTGTCAGAGGACACTCTTTATGGGATGCTGGGTGTGTAAGATACGTAGATTATCAGTTATTAAGTAATATTTGTAATAGGTAGTAGTTATAATTAGATCTGAAATGAGGTGGTCCACTGTCATTTAGGATAATTGAGTACCTGTGGAATAATAGAAATTGGGAACAATGTATGTCTCTAAGCTGAAGCCATTTTACAAGCAACTAAAACCTATCTATGTCTGTTATTCTTTATCATACTTGCTTTTTATCACTGTAATCATTTTTCACTTTTTGTTATTTTATGTGCAATTTTCAGGTCATGCCTCCACTATGGTGCAGGTTGGATAGACTATGGTTCCCACACCCTGGGACTTTGGTGGGCTCTTTGACCAGACAACCCTTTCTCTGCCCTTTGGACCATGTCTTTGAGGTGCCTTTTGGTTAAACCCTTATTGTATTGCGATCATTTGCAAAGTTTGGATTGTTTTAGTGCTGACATATGGGTACCTGTAGAAGCGTCTAATTGTTTTTATGAAGTGTTACTATATGCATCTGTTAAGGGTAAAGTATGTCTAACTTGTAGCTCGTGCAATATATAATTACACTTGAAAACTGCTTCATTGGATTTAATAATTGCTCCTTTTTAAGTTTTGCATTCTTGCAACGAACTGAAATATAATTCACAGGGTTATTGTAGAGCGTCTAGTTTAATCCTACGCGGGAGGGGACTGTTCAAGTATAAACCTCCCCTGAGAAAATGTGTTGTGCCTCAAACTGCTGGGGTGCAGTCATGTTTACCTTCAATATTTCTTTCTGATTATCGTAAAATTTTAAGGCATGGGGGCTGATCTGCAGGTACATGTCATGATGAAAGAAATGCCTGAGGAAGAATTTGGCCCCGGGATCAACATCAAAGAATATTCCTTCTTAGAGAACCCATCATTGCCTAAGCAGGTAGCTGTTTATGCAATGTACTTGTCGTACTCACTTTTGCTTAGATTTCTATGCTTGGTTGGGATCTTCACCCCTTTTGATGTTTGTTCAAGGTGAAAGAGTCATGGCTTGATGTTCAACTTTGTCAAGACGGAGCCCATGATTGCCATGCCTCAAGTAACACAAGCCGGCCTGGTGTACTTAGATTCCCAAAGCACGGGAATGAAGAAATGGTATTCTAGATACTTGCACTATTGTTATATGGTTTTTTTTCTTCTTCGTTACATTCCACGTCTCTTGTTTCTACATTTCTAACCATGTTGAAAATTCCTTACAGTTCAAGACAGTATTTTCTTCATTCAAGGATGTAAAAGTCATTCAATTTTCTTCAATGCAAAATGCTTTTGAAGGTTTCACTGACAAGGCAAGCCCTTCATAACTACTTCATTGTTAATATGAAATATGTACATATTATGATGTGATGTGCTGATCGCCTGGTCGTGTGTTCGATTTCTTCTCAGAAAAGCGAAGAGAGATTTAGGAAGCGTGTAAAGCGATACGTTGGAATATGGTGTTGCGTCGAGAATCACACCCCTGGTCACATATACTACGATATGTACTGGGACGAAAAACCAGGTTGGAAACCAGTTCCACCTCAAACTTCAGCAGATGACCACCCACATTGGTGACGGTGAGACTCAGTATCATCCTCACTATACGTCAACATGCTACAAGCCGCGGGTTTAAAGAAAAGTCTGAAGCTGGTTTAAATCTTGACCATCAAAGAGTTCTCTGTATCCACAATCAGTATTTGCATGAAGGGCTGGATTGAGGTCTGGAAGGTATATGCTGGATCAAGTCTTAGAACTTGCAGATGAACCAGAACACATTAGGCTTGTATCTACATAACTGAGGATAAAACATAGCTTAAGATGGTAAGATTTGAAAGTTACTATCAATTTTTTTGGTTTCATATTTCTCATCTGCACACATGATGTATAAACTTTACATACAAAACTAAGATACAGAGCTATATTTTTCATAGTTTACAATCCGGAGTAGAATGAGGATGTTATATTTACAAGAATGTTAGACTTTTGTGAGGTATAATGTGTAAGGTTCGAAGTTCAGCAGAATGCGAGTTGAAGGGAAATCAATGGCAATCACTTCCAACGCTTGCCAAACTTCCCCTTCCCTTTCTTCCCCGCCCCGAACTTGCCATGTTTTCCACTGCCCATACGGTGAGCTCCATGAGCTACACCTATAACTGCGGCTGCGGCTGCTGCACCCCCAATTATTTTTCCAGGACTCATCTGGTGACCTCCGGGACTCCCACCTGAAGCCGCGGCTGATACACCCCCGCCTGGTTTTCCATGGCCAATGTGTTGAGCTATGTGATGGGCACCTAAAGCTGCAAGCGCGCCTGTTGCGCCCCCGCCTAATTTTCGAGGGCCCATGAAGGACTGAGCTCTGGGATGGGAGCCTAAAGCTGCGGCTACTGCACTGCCGCCTAATTTTCCATGACCCATATGTTGAGATGCCTGATGGGCACCTAAAGCTGCAATTGCGGCCGCTGCACCCCCAGCCATCATTGCATTCATACCCCGACCTCCGAAACCTGAAAAAATTCAACGATATTGAGTGGAAGGATAAATTTAGTATGACTATACTCTTTGATGTCTATTTATAATTATATGTACCTGAATTTTGTGGTGCGTGTTGATTTGGATAACTAGCTGGTGGATAAGCTCCGAGAGGGTACCTTGTTGATGGTGCACCAAAAGGATAATTACCCGGTGGTTGTGCGGCGTGAGGATAATTACCCGGTGGTTGTGCGCCGTGAGGATAATTGAACTGTGGTTGTGCACCAGGAGGATAATTATCTGGCGAATATGCACCCGGAGGATAAAAACCTGGTGGTTGTGCAGCAGGGGGATAATTCTCCAGCGGATATGCACCTGGAGGATAATTACCTGATGGATATGCACCGGGAGGATATCCTTTTGGGGGATAGTTACCATGCGAAGGGAAGCCCTGAGGGGGATATCCTCCCGAGGGGTATGCCTCTGGTGGATAATTACCATGCGGAGAGAAACCTTGTGGGGGATAGCCTTGAGGGGGGTATCCTCCTATCCCTGGAGGAGGAGCAGGATATCCCCCAACACCAGGTGAAGGATAGCCTCCTGGGTGATATCTAGAACCATGTGATGTGTATCCTCTATCAGATTCATCATGATTTTCCTTTTCACCACTCATGTTTCTTCACCTAATAACATGCGATGCAAAACACATGTTATTTGATACATGAAAAATGAAATAGCACATTAACATAATCAATAAAGGCTTTGATAAAAGAGCATCATTAGATAACATATGACATTACAAAATTTTGGTTCGTTTGTTATGCCTTCAGTTCTGACATTTGCAATTTGAAGAATTTTTTTCTCTTTCTAAACTTTGAATTTGGCAAATAATTTATTATTATTTCGTTCTATTGTGTTAATTAACTAGATTTCCTCAAAAAATTTGGGTTTGTTGAATCTTTTTGTTGAGAATTGGTACAAAATTAGTTCAATTATCAATTACTTTTTCATTATTCACTCGGCAAATGCAATAGTTAAAAGAAAAGAGAAGGATTCAAAGAACTTACCCGGCACAATCACAACCTATAAGAGAGAAGAAACAATGAAAAAAAAGAAAAATAAACATACATCAATATTTATAGACAAGACACTCTTTGTTTTAGATTTTAATAACCTCCACACACGTGGGTGATTATTAAAATTATCATTTTATATATTTAGGATTGCTTAAATAGTTAAATTAATATCCATTGTTCACATTAGTAAAAAGAACATACGATTGACAAGTTTTCGATCAATGGTATGGGTCGCGTGCAACACCATGCTCACATATCCCATGATTCTATCCCAACATTGGCAATTTGTTAGCAGTTCATCCGACATCCATATCGGGAACTAGTTTCAATCGGGCACTCGCCCTCGTTCACATCTCACTCGCCGTCCAAGTTGACTGGCAAGTGGAAGTGGAGGTCAAAAAGAAAATATTTCAGATACAAGTGATCAGGGCCAGCTCAATCATTGTCAAAGCCTAAAGTGAAATTTATAAATAAAGAATTATTGCCTATAATTTTATACCTAACTTTTAATTTTGAGGTCTTTTTTAAAAAAGAAATGGGCCTAAATTATTAACTGAATTTGACATATTTTTAGACTTTTAGTGGACCTAAAGCGCTGCTTTAGTTGCTGCCCCCTAAAGCTTAGATATTCCAGACCTTCCACTTATTCGGAATGGTTTGAAGCTCGTAGAACAAACTATCAGACCAAATACAATAGCATGGCCCTTCTAATATCGCTAGGTGTTTCAATGCATGTCCAAGATAACTCAACACACGACCAAGACGGCTCTAAACCAGCTGATTCAACCCTCATGCAACTGTCGGACCCTAAACACACTAACTAAACCGTGTCGTTGACTGCACCGGTCGAGTCCTCGTCCACTGGTACTGAGACATCTAGAAAATTTTGTCTTTCTGAGGGACTAATAATTACCTGCGTCACAACAAAGCTATAAGGTTCTAGTTCAGAAAATTCTCGTATGAAAACCGCATCCCGAGCGACAGAGATGCTGTTAGAGCAGACAACTCAAGAGACCCTCACACTTAGTGATATGGGGATGGCTACGAAAATAAGTTGAACAAGAATAATTTGAATTTATTTTAATAGTTTTTTGGGACTGAAGCTTCCAATCGAAGAAAGTGTAGAAATGGATGAGAACAATATACTAAAGGTAGGGAATGGTGTAAGGTTTAAAGGAATACAATCGTCACTTAGTTGGACATTAACTAAGATAAGGTTTAACCGCTACTTAACTGAGTATACATTACCAAATTTTTGCCACAAGGGCTACGAGCAAGACACATTGGCGGAGGGAGAAAGCTCGCAGCCCCAAAATAGGGATTGCATATGTATGCAACCCTTATGGCTCGGCCGGGAGGCCACTGTCTTTAAATAAGGGTTGTGTACCATGTTCGCGGCCCCTATTTTGGGTTGCGTACATTAATGTGTACGCATCCCTTATGCACGTCCTCTCTCGCTCCTTGTATCATCGCGTCCACTCAGCCATCTCGGGTGCCATAAATAGCCGCTGCAATTGATATGTCAATGAGAATACCACAAGGTCTTCATCGCCACCTGTGAATTCCCAACTTCTTTGTATTGAAACTCTCCACAATGTGTACACTCCTCCAGGGTCGAGTATTCTTGGTAGTACAAAATACACCCATAGAAACATGCATCGTACTTCACGCACGACATCTCGATCACCTTCAATTTGTGTTTTGTTGCGGTGTAGTTCGTCACGTAAGCGTTCGGCTGGGGTAATGTGCTAGAAAACTCCAAAGTGACGTCAAATGTCGTGTCCGTCATGACAGTCTTGTGCTTGATAGACAGAATCCTTAACAATGATGCCAACGCTGTGTCAACACTGTCTTCGTATAGTGGGTTTGCAACTCTGCCACCAACCGCTTGTATTCCGTTGTAGTTGTTCTAGCAGCCTCCTCATCGACCTCGTTCAACATATCATCTTCGTTGTTTCTTTCAACAAGAACATCTAGGGATGGGTCTACATCATCTAGACCATTATTAACATATCTCAAAGTAGAAAAATGACCGTTTCCGACTGTTATCAACGGTTGGTCAATTGTTTAAGAGTTGCATACACCATTGTACGCATCCATTGTCGACCGCGTACACTCTTGTACGAAACCCTTATTTTTTTCTTGGTTGTGTACTTCCCATTGAACGCAACTACTATGCCCAAATGATGTAATGATAGGTTAAGATAATGTCTTTATGCCGAACATAGGTTCCTCGACCTAAGGTGATAAGTAAAATAAGACAGTCTCAAACACAAAACTATACTTTTTACTCACCAAAATCTGATTTTTTAAAGAGTCAAACACCTTTAAATACATAAAATTAGGAAATAACAAACTAAGAAAGACTAAGACAGTCTCAAACACAAAACTACACTTTTTACTCATCAAAATCTGATTTTTCAAATGGTCAAACACCTTTAAATTCATAAAATTAGGAAATAACAAACTAAGAAAGACAATTTTTTTCCTGTACATTTTAATTTGAGATTAAGGTACAAGTGTGTTAAATGAATATTTGATTATTTATTTCTAACATAAGGTGACATTTAAACCTGGCCAATTTGACAATTTCAGAAATTTGTTGTCAAATCGACGCAGTACTTTCATTTCCAGTCCTCTGTTTAATCATGTTGAGCAGTAACAACAGAAGGAATAAATGTTAGAAGAAGAAGAAGAAGGATCGATCTGGAGATGGGGACGGTGGGTTTGGCTCCAGGATTGTCGAGGAAGCTGAAGAAGGTGCTTGACTCGAGGACTGACTCTCCAGATCTCTTGTCCTCTCTCAACACTCTCTCCACTTTCTACAGTGACAACACGTCTCATGCTCGTCGCAACCTCAGATCCACCATCGAGTCTTGTTCACTCTCCATCAACCTCGATTTCATCTCCGCCTCCGATGCCGCTCAAAAGGTCTCTTTCTTTCTCCTTCTCTTCTCTGTGTATCGATTACGATTCTGATATGATCTGAATGTGTCTTATTATTTAGGCCTGTTTATGTTATCCTTGATTTTGAATTCCTTGTATCCAATTCCAAACATATTGTAATGTCTGCAGAGTACAAAAGCTCATGGTACGAATGAAACAATTCTCAAAATAAACCAGATCTTGCTACTACGCAAGAGGACGTAAAAGAAGTCAAGATGGATGTTGACGAGCTCAAGTATAAACTTGGTGAGCTTATTACAGTTGTCCAGAACTTAGCAAATCGACTTCCAGACAACTCATCTAAGGCTCGTTCTTCTGCATCGTCGGAGTCTCCATCCTTGGGATTCCTCGGGATCCAAAATATACTGACGGAGAATACACGGACTTCATGTCGGATTTGGCACATTTGAAGCACGTTGGCTCGGTGGAAGAATATTTCCAAGCTTTTCAAGGTATAATTACACAGCTAATCTTATCTCCTAAGGACACACTCGCTATGTTTCTTAGTAATTTGAAGCCTGAGCTAGAAAACAGTGTTCGCTTACACTTTCCCAAAGACCTCACCCAAGCCTTCCTCATGGCCAAACGCCTTGACAAGTTATGGAATTCCCAAACCCACATACCCATCCAACATTCGATATAATCTCTCATCCTCTACACGATTTTCCACACCCATCTCCACTGTCCCTTATAAAACACATACTCCCATGTCCTCCACTCCACCTCTGCCAAAATTACTTCCCTCTTCCACTAAACCTAACCCTTTTTCCAGACCAACCAACCATATTCCCAAAGCACTTTAAATCTCAGATTTTTCAACTACTGGTGGGTGACGAGACACTAGACCAGGCTGAAGGCGAGGTATTTGTCGATTGCTTGCCCTCATTGGAAGGTCAATCAGATGACCAGGAATTCCAAGCTCACGGGGAACCGGTCATTTCCCTCCATGCCTTATTGGGCACATCTGGTTTTCAAACCATGCGTGTTAAGGGTACTATTGGTAAGCAAGAGGTCATCATTCTTATCGACTCAGGAAGCACTCATAATTTTGTAAATTCTGCTATAGCAAAACGCCTGAATTGTAGAACCTATACTACATCTCCTATGACAGTTACAGTTGCCGATGGTGGCAAACTACAGACCCAACATGTAAGCAAAGATAGAGTATGCAATTCACTAGGTTTCATGCTGATTTCTTAGTCTTACCCATACAAGGTTGTGACATGGTTCTAGGGATACAATGGTTGGTTACTTTGGGCCGTATTATTTGGGACTTTACCGAATTAACCATGGAATTCCAGAGGGGCATCACCACTGTCTATTTGACAGGATTAGGTGCGGGATCTGTTACGTGGGACTCTCCTAAACAATCTTTCAAGCTTCAGACTTCAATTGCTAGTGATCCTACGATGCCCATGACTTTGCTTATGCGTCCCTGTCCTGCACACGGTACTTTAAGTTCAAGGAACAAGTTGTTACCTGATGATATCCAAGCTCTTCTGGACACCTTTAAAGCACTGTTTGCTCCACCAACAGGTCTGCCTCCCCGTCGTTTACACGATCATTCGATTTCGTTGTTGGAAGAAGCAAAACCGGTCCGCTTACGTCCTTATCGTTATTTTGCCATACAAAAGACGAAATTAGAAAACATAATTGCTGAAATGTTGGAATCGGGTATTATTTGTCCTAGTACTAGTTCTTTTGCTTTTCCGGTTATTATGGTAAAAAAGAAGGACGGTTCTTGGCGCCTCAATGCTTTGACCATTCGGGACAGGTTTCCAATTCCATTGGTAGACGAGTTACTTGATGAACTATATGGGGCGACATTCTTTTCTAAACTGGATCTACGTGCTGGTTATCATCAAATACGTATGAAGGACTCGTATATTCATCAGACAGCATTTTGCACTCACTCGGGTCATTATGAGTTTTTGGTCATGCCTTTCAGGTTGATCAATGCCCCATTCACTTTCCAATCCCTGATGAATGACATTTTCAGGCCATATCTACTGGTTTTCGTCCTAGTTTTCTTTGACGACATCCTCGTATACTCCAAGACCCTTCATGACCACGTGCAACATTTACGCCAAGTTTTTGAAATCGAATCGAGGAGGAGGTCAATTCTCTGGCCGAGTGCTGCGACAAGTAAGATCTCATCTGGGTTTTGTGTTTTTTGTTCAACATTTAACAAACAAAGTTCATGTGTGTTTTGCATTATCATTCATTTAATTAAATTGCCATTTTTGGACGGGCAATTCAATTGCTAAACCTTGTTCTATTGGGAAATGTGTTTGATACAGATATTTATGAATGATTTCTATTCATCCAATAGTAAATTTGAGTTTTTTGTTCTTCAATAAGACACCCCTCTTGCATTTTCATGTTGGATTTAGTTGCATAAGCTTTACCTGTAGATTTTTCATTGATCTAGCCTCAGCTGAAGAAACCCATTGTACACACACATGGATTCATCTTCCTCTCTGTGCTTTCTTACTTGCTAAGTCGCCCGCCGTCAAACTTTGTATTTTGCTCGTCGTAGGATTGCAAATGCATTGGATAGCTGCAGTGCCAGCACTGGGGATATTATCAGTACTACAGAGAGGATTAAACAGGAACTTAAAATTACTGAGCAGAGGCAAGAGATAGTGTCATGCTTCCTTCGTGATTACCAACTATCTAATGAAGAGGTTCAGTTTTGATCCCTAGTCATGCTACCAATCCTTTGGTCTGTTACGAATTTTTTATTTTATTTTTTTGATCGGCCGAAATTATTTATTTTTGTGTCTTGCGGTTCCTCTCTTTGTAGATAAATGCTCTGAAGGATGAAGATCTGAATGAAGATTTTTTCAAGGCACTTTCTCATGTTCAAGAAATTCATGCCAATTGCAAAGTACTGTTGAGGACACATCACCAGGTGAATCTCTCACTCTCTTGTTTCAATTACTACACGCTTCAGTGTCAACAAGTGTTGTTCTTGCTCAGTTCCATTATTTTGATGTTGTTGTGAGTCATGCAATACAATCTTTTATCAGTGATACTTTGGTAAGTTTATGGATTGTATGCTTATGCCACTTCTGGATCACTGTTGTCTATACGGGAGTTTTTTCAAAATATATTCATGGCTACTACTCACTATAGAACTCATTCTCAGCGTGCAGGTTTGGAGCTGATGGATATGATGGCTGTTTACCAAGAAGGAGCCTATGAGCGCCTGTGCAGGTGAAATAGCTAAACCATGTAAACAAACATTCATATACTCGTGCTTATATCTTCTTTCCATTGACCCGTCATGCTTAATGTATACGCACCATGCAAACCCGCAAAATAAAAGAAAACTTAATTGTTTTGTACTTGAGCATTGTTAAACTTACTCCAACTCAAAGGCTCAAGCTATTAGGTGGAGGGCCCAACTTGTAGCATTGTTAAATCCACATGATACTTCCCTCACATGCAGGCCAAACAACAGAAAAGGCCTTGCATTTGGACCAAGAACATATGAGCAAGAAGGAAACACAATTGGTGCAGACCAAATTCCGGACCAAGCTCCAATACCATGTTAAACATAGTCCAACCCAAAAGCTTAAGATATTAGGTGATGGGACTAACTAGTATGTCAATGTGGGTCACTAAATCCACAATCTTTCAATGTGGAACACTTCAGCAGACATCTTTGGTCATTTGATCGTTACAGTGTAGTATCATATGAAGAAAGTAAAACGCCTTTGGTACAATGAACATGCGTTAACTTAACTGTGATTTTCTTATTGTCTGATATATTTCAAAGACTGACTGTTCACTGTTTTGAGTGTTATCTATTGCTTAACCACTTTCTTTTGCTTTTTGTAACTTGGCTATACCTTCATGTCTAGAGAAAATTGTATTTACTTGTGAAACATCCATTATAGAAACACCTTCAGTTTGACGATATAGATATGTTAGTTACAGATTTAAGATCCCCCGGTACCCCTTCCACACATTAGTTCGTAAATTGAGTACGTGGAAGTTGTCAACTAAGATTTCAGCTGTGATATTCGTACACTCAACAGTCCACACAAAAAATGTTGCAAGAGTGTAGAGACTCCCTTGATTGGTTGTTTTACCTAGAATTCAACTGATAACTATCTTTTCTCCCAGATACGAGCTTCCCAAAATCTATCCCATGAAAATGAGTCCCACTAAAATCTTTGTGATTCCACCTGTGTATTGGGATTTGGGATAGATTTCTGGCATCAATATAGTAAACAGAGATGACGTTTTTACATCCCCGAACCGATCAGTTAAAATTATATATAGCAAAAAATGTGGATGATGCCTAGAAAGTTCAGCAACCCCTTCTGCATTCCTTGTGCAACATGACATATGTAATTAATTCTCTCTCTGAATTTCATATAACTTTATCTTGCTGTGTGGTGTTTACGTGCCTTAAATGATAACCCTGAAGTCAGTGAACTTTTGAAGACAGCAGTTCAATGTCTCAGGGAAAGACCTGTTCTTTTCAAGTATTGTGCAGAAGAGGTGATTCATTAAGGGTTAAAAACTTAAAATTGTTGGACAAGCATAGTTGTTTTTAAAATTGCCTGTCATGAAGCATAAATTCCCTTATAAAACGGGTGGCAAACATGAGGCATAATGCATTGTTCAGGAGGTTCATAAGTGCTCTGACACGTGGAGGCCCTGGTGGACTTCCTAGACCTATTGAAGTGCATGCTCATGATCCTTTGAGATATGTAGGAGACATGCTTGGGTGGCTACATCAGGTATGACAAAAAAAAGGCAATGCGTTGAGGTTCTAGTTATATGAACATATTGAATTTTTTTACATTAATTAGATATTTCCTTATCATGTCTTTAATTACATGTGGTTCTTCCCAGTGCAGGCCTTGGCGTCTGAACGAGAACTTGTCCTTGTGTTGCTTGATCCGGATGCAATGGTGGATAATGGACAAAGTTCGAATCGGTTCAATGAGAATTATGATAGTGATACCGGAAAGACAGAATCTGATTCAATGTTCGTTCTAGATAGAATTTTTGAGGGAGTTTGTCGGCTATTCAAAGTCAGAGTTGAACAAGTCTTGCAGTCTCAACCTAGTCTTATAATTTCATATAAACTCAGTAATACCTTGGAGTTTTACAGTTACACTGTGAGTTGATCCTTCTTCTCTTTCAATCTTTTGCCATCTCTGTCATGCTTATTCCTGATATAACTATTTTCTTACTTGTAGATTTCAGATTTACTTGGCAGAGAAGCAGCTCTCTGTCAGACACTATGGGCACTAAAAGATGGTGCTCAGAAGGGGAAAAGCTCTTACGATATCCTCCCCTTGTGGCTGTTGATCTCTCCCCGCCTGCAGCAGTAAGGGAAGGGGTATCTGTGTTGCTTGAAATAATTGAGACACATAATAGCATGATGGTTCCTGTGTCTGGGATCAATGCTGCTTTTGAGCCGGTGATATCTGCTTTACTTGACCCCATCATTCAGGCAAGTTTTGTACTTGAAATTGAATCGTACTCGGGCGAACTTCTACAGGTTGCATGATGCTGAAATTGATGCAAAGCCCAGTAATATATTTGATTTGAAAATTTATGGAGCATGATTTACAGAATACTGAAGTGGAAATAAATGCTGCTTATAGAATAAGATTGCTATATTCAGAGTTCCATGTTGGTATGCTTAGCCTTTTGAGTCCACTTTGTGTGAGAAAGCTGCAGAGGCACATAAATCTAAGTTTGCTGGCCATTCATCGAGAAGAAGTAGAATTAGTTCTGAGTCGGTCCAGAACAGTAAATCACCAGTCGATGCAATCCTGTCAAATGCAAGCTCTTCTTCATCTCAGGTTTGCACTTAACTTTTATCATCTGAACCTGTCAGATTTCAAATCTGTGTTGATATCCTAGGATAGTAATTGGTTTTAGTCGTGTTGAGCTTCTTGAGGTGTATTGAAAATATACATTTTTATATAAGGTGAGTATTTCATTGCAATACATAAGCAGTACAAAAGAAAACAAGGAAAAGAAAAGGCCTAGTACATGAATCTACCCAGAGCATAAAAAATATAAGCCAGCCAATTCTTACCAAATTAAAGAAAAAATAAAACAGCCATATCAGCGCAAAAGAAAGTTCACAGGATCCTGAATAAGAGGAGACGAGTTCCACAACATACCTTTTGAAAATCAGCATTTAGATGTTTGTAAATTAATTCACACACCATTGAACCAGTACAAACATGCACATCAATTTGATTATTACTTTGAGGGGCATACAAGTACATGTACAGGTGTTTCACCATGTCTACATTCTTGGAATTTGTGTCTGTTGTGTCAAAACATGAATCGTGTCTGTATAAATCGCACCTCTTGGTTTCTTAGGAGTGCTTTCCATTAACATCTTGAATTACACCTTATTGCAGTTTACAATTTTGAAACCATGATTAAGAGTTAAAACCAAAGAAGGAAAAGGAATTTTTTTTAGGGGTTTGAAGTTTTGAACTATAGCTTGATTATTCGCACGTTTTGGTATTGTCTACTGTTTCTGGGTTGTTTTAGCATCTAAATTTTCAGTTTGGCTGGTTTGTGCAGAATAGTAGGTCGCCCAAGATCTTCCTTATCAATTGCTTATGTGCCATTCAGCAACCCTTACATGGACACAAGGTTGCTGATGAATACGTCACAAAACTCGGTGCAATGATAAATAATTACGTGCATGTTCTCGTGGAGAAAGAAGTCGACGCCATCTTAAGTAGATGTGGGTTGTCAGATAAAATGCATTACCTGCGTATTTCACTCAAGGGAGAGAGCACAGACGCAGCCCTGTTGGCAGAGATAGAAGAGACAAGCCCGGCATCTCTTTCTGAGAGCTTGAAATCTTTCTTCGGGCTTATTCTGGGAAGCGAGACCTGGCTGCCCGAGTTCGAGCAGATGCAGGTACCCAAGTTTCGCGCCGAAGCATGCGTCCAAGTAGCTAAGCTGGTAGCAGAAGCATATGAGGTTATTTAAAAGGCAATCATGGATACAAAGAATTGCTATCAGACCAAATCAGGACCATCTTAGGAATATAGGAAGAATCATACTTTGTGCAGGGCATATTCAACAATTTAGAGAAGAGTAGGACCCAACTATACACCTTTGGTTATTTCAAATACACCCAAATTTTATAAATTCTCAAATGTTAAGTTCTTCGATGGAAAACGTTAATTTTGAAAATGAAAAGATGAAAATACCCTCGGGTTCGCCGACGTGTACGAATGGTTCGAACACGGAGGCTGTGGTTGGCGTGGGACGATCTGGACTCGGATTCGGGATGGAGGTCGGTTTCGCCGGAGGAGGGCGAGGCCGGCCGGTACCCAAAATTTACCAAGGTTATTCTCAATTTTTCAATTTCAGAATTAACATTTTTCATCCAAAAAATTAATATATGAGAATTTATGAAACTTATTTACAATATCGAAAAATGTGTATAGTTGGGTGTAACTAACTGACCTTTATACTCTGGG